>JANKOD010000191.1:24190070-24204169 GCA_026284645.1 Erythroxylum acuminatum
ACACACACCCTTCAACGTTAGCTTAAATCTTCAGAAAACAACAACACGCATCAAATGTCAACAAAACCATCGGCTCTGTACCGGTGGATACAGAGCAGCAAACCCTTTGGTACTTTGCGAACTCAAAGTATTCTGTTCACTGACACGCAGAAATCAATGAAGCAAAGATACACTTATGATTTTTCTTATCAGTGGAGGCTTAGAAAAGATCGTGACCGCAATCTCTGTTTCTGCTACTCATACAAGACTAGTAATAGGAGCAGCCATAGGATTGCTGGAAGCTATGAAACAAACAACAAAGGGGAGAAAAGAAATGGAATGTCGGAAAAGTTCTCCGGTAAGAGAAAAAAATTACGGCTGTGTATCCGCGAAAAGGTATATAAAAAAAGGCAAGTTTCGACAGCGGAAAAGAACCATAAACGATCCGATTTGAACGTGAAAAGAAAAGGCGCACCTGCTTTGTGATCTTTATTGCCGCTCTTTACCTTTCGTATCAAAGCTCAGTGTAGAAATAGTCGAGCAAGTCATCGGCATCGTATACAACATCTTGTAGCTTTCGAAGCCAATCTTTGATCTAAGCTAAAGGGCACACACGATTATTTAAAAAAAACACGGAAAATAAAAAGAAGCCTACCGGCGGTGACAAATCTGCGGTTGTATTGCATCCTCTTGTGAGCACGGCCCCGAGGCTTCTTCTTGTTCAACTTTCGTTTGTCGACCACAAAACACCATCCCCTCCAGAATATGGAAGAAATTTTGAACAGAGATTGTTAAGAGAATAAAAGGGAGCTAGGTTTACCGATTGAGCGTTGTGGGGCGAGACCTCTGTAAACGTTGACGGAGAACGTGGCAGCGAGGTAGACTATGGCGACACCGAGACTCGCCGTGAAAGCTTTGAAACCCCAATCTCCGGCTTTGCTTGCCAAACCCATCCCCCCTCTCTCTATCTCTCACTAACGCTTAGCCCACGTCCGACACCAGCCTTGCTCTCACCTGGCTTCGGTAGAAGCCATTGATTTTTTCCGTCTTAGTATATAGAATTGGAAATGGAGAGGCTGCGCCAATTTGCCATGTATCTGTATGATTATAATTAAAAGAAATCGATCCCACATCGCTAGTTTACCATTAGTATTCAGTCTTTATATTGCCTGCAGAAAAGTCAAGAAGCTTGTGTTCGAAAAAAGGAGAGATGGTTGGCATCTCCCCTGACAGGGACGGGAGCAGCCTTCGGGCTACCTGTTAACGACACACTCGGTTAAGGCTACCCACCTTTAAGGTGGATCTATAACCAATTTTTTTTTCCCCTGATCGTCTCTCTCTAATGGCCGCTAGTCAATCATCAGGTCACCTGATATTTCTTGCAACTCCTCGAGAACTGCTTCAGATCAATCCCATGGTGTATCCGCACCTTTATCAAATATTTACAAATTAATATTAATATAATAAAATTTAGCAATATATCTTGAAAATTTTCTAATAACATAAATAAACTAAGTAATTAGGGCATCAAAATTCATTAATTATGATTATGTTTCATCTTAATAAAGAGAGCGAGTCAATCGTAGTAATTACAAGATAAAATCATAATATAAATTCCTAAAATTATAATAGAGTGTAAAGGTTTTGAAAAAAAATTAAGAATGTAAATAAGTTGAGCTGGGCTCGGAGGAGGCTAGAGAGGCCTGTGGCTTGGGCTGACCACAGGATGACCAACGCACCATATATACATATTATAAAGAAAAACGTGAAAAACGACATCGTATTTTTTACGTACGATCGACCTCAATCAGTAGCCTTCCGTGATTAAGATAAAATTGAGTTAGGCCGAGCCAAATTTGACATTTCTAAATAAAATGAGATTAAAAAAGATTTTTTTATTATAAAAAAGAATAAGTATGGTGGCCACAATCTTATAAAACCTGTAAAAAGTTCTCTACAAAAGTATTTTCTTTATAAATCATTATTGATTAGCGTTACTTGTAAGAAATTTAATTATAATAAAAAATTATTTATAAAAATTTGAAGTTATTAAATTCTATTTTCATATCAATCTGACGATAAATAATTTCTACTTTACTGTTAAATATTTACACATAAACATTTAGTGTTAGTAATATTACTCCTTTTATATTCACAAAAAAAGAAAATCTTGAATATCTATTTATTTAGTGTTAGACTTTTATTTAAGTGATTTTGAGTATATCATTCATTTTATTATATGAATCACATCTCTTTTTTTTCAAAAATAAAAATTATCAAAAAATTGTAAATAATATCATAGTCATTCTTAATTCTAAATCAAATAGGCCTTTTCACGTAATGCCTAATCCTGTAAATTTCGTGCATCAAATATCCGTTATCAAACGCATTGATTAAAAATTTAATCTGTTTGATCGATTTAATTATAAAATTTTTGATCCGTCTAATTTTTCGATTTAGTTTTCAACTTTTTTATTCGATTTACTTTAATAATTTTTGTTATTAAAAACTATTCAATTTATGAATTAATTACTTAATTTTTATTAATTAATAAGTTCTTATAAGTCAAAATTAATTAATTAACTTTTATTTAACACTATTTTTTAATTATACTTTGATTTTTTTAAAGGGTAAAGTAATTTTTTAAAAACATATTTTAAATTCTTTAATTTTATTCAAATTTCGGTTAAACTTTTTCAACATTAACTTTTTTGTAAATCAGTTTAACTTTTGGTTCGATTTTTAAAACATTGATTAAGAAAGTACATATGAACCAGGTCTTGAAACGTGATGATTGCCAAAAGAATTAAGAATACAGACAAGTTCTACAAAATGTTAGGAATCATCATCCCAAATCACTTGACCCTACAAGAATTATTATTACTGTTAGTATGCCTAATAATCTAAAATGTAAAAACTACTATACACTGAAAAAATTTTAGGCATTTTGAGGGAACTTTCATTCCCCTTGTATTATTTCCATAGTTTCTGGTGTTCACAGAGGACTTTGTTCTAAAGCTCAGCCCTGGCACACAATAAGCTAATGAACTTTCTGATGCTTGAGGTCCTCATCTTTTTGGTATAAAAATTGGGAAAAATTTTTGATAACTAGACAAAGTCCGGCTGGCCGGTCGACGTTAAGCATCGATGCCACATTCGGCTATTAGGGTCTACTGATCTGGGATAAGCAATGACTTCAGGGATGGGAAAGTAGACGTAGTGAGTGTTGCATAGACCCACTGTAATTCCACTATAACCAGCAAATGCACCATGTACCTGCCAAAAATCCAGATTCTGTATGAGTATGCATCGTAGAAACGAACAAGCTGAATGCAAATAAGTTTATTTGAACTCCCCTAGAAGAGACATTTCTACCTCTCTGACCATAAGTTACACCTTTGGTGGTTAATATTGTTACTTTATTAGGATATGATAATAACAGTTTTGAAGGATGAGCCTTGGAGCAATTGGTAACGTTACTCCTTTGTCCTTATAATAACAGGTCTGAAAATTAAGATAATAATAGCATAGAGACAGGTCACTTTGGTTCCAGTATTCTTGGGAGTTAACTAACTTCAGTTTGCTGCAAATGGAAAAGGACTTGTGTTAAAAGCCATCCTGTCTGCTGAGGAAGAACCAAACCTGGTCAAGTTTTAGTTCTTCGGCTTTGTTCTCAGATCCAACTTAGATTTTTCTATGTAATATTTTACAACAAAACTGTTCTGCAGATATTCCATTCAAAGAATTCTACTCCAAAGTTCACCATAAAATCAAAACTAAAAGCATAAGGAAGTAGTATAATGCAAATACTAATAAGTTCTGAACGTCGTGCAAGTATTCAATTCTTCTAGTCAACCGACTTTTCATCAGGCTAAGCCCTGAAACTGCTCTTAATTCCAGAACATGAAAACACAGGGTATGCATGTTTCAATAAATTGGCTTAAAAGTGTTTGATCAAATAATATCATGTGTAGAACCTCCAATATATGAACACTTCAGCAGTAAGTTACAAACAAGGGAATGAGTAAGACTTACAGCATTCTGCCCAAGAACAGTGCATAAAATTCCGTCAGATGCATTTGCACGGCATGCGCGAATCATGTATGTTGGATCAATATACTTCACGTCACCATGAATGCCAAGTTCCTTGAAATATTTTTTTGTCTGAACGGCAACACAGCATATTGTCAACATATAGAAGGAAAAAGATTTTGAAAGAAAAACCCCAAAATTAAACTGATAATAACTAAAAATATTATTTTTGCCTCTAACTAGATTCGCTGAAGTGACATGTATACTCTGAGAAAAGGAGAGACTAGCATATAGGCCAGAGGACTGTTGTTATCTAAGAAAATGTCATTGAAAGAAAAGATTGAGAACATCAGAAACTAATAGCCTGTCCTTGAATAACAAGAGTATCACAATTATAAGAATATATTTCTCAAAAGGAGAGAGGAATCGCGATATTTCTAAAATGATACCATGCTATCAACCAATATCCCAGTATAACAATTTTACTTATTTGGCACGCTAGGAACTATTAGACAAAACAGATTTCATTGCTTTCATGCAATAGAAATGTCAACTTTAATGAGTTTTATCACTCAAACTCGATTCACTAGGAAATGAAACTACTAACCTCTTGCTGAATGTGTACACCAATATCTCCAAGCACAATGTTTCCAGATGCGTCCTTAGCATTAGTTTTCTCAACAAAATTCTGCATTGAAAGTCATCAATGTTCTCTTTCAGGAAACATAACAAAGTAACAGAATGAATCTTGCACGAAAGATCCCAAATTGACTTTTTTTCTCCCAAAAGTGAAAAAGAAAATAAAATGTCAGCTAGAAAACAAAAAGATAAAGACAAATTTTTAGGTTGTATATCAGTTATATTTGTAATTCACGAGGGAGAGAGAATCCATGATCAGGTATGATGACTTAACACTATGAGCAAGGATTGTGGACAGAAGACATATAGAGGATAATTCCAAATTTGTTCTCACTTCCCTGCCTTCATAGTTAAGTTATCAAATGTATAAACAGTATTGTTCAGTAATCTGGAACATATTAGACCAGAAAACCAAAATTCAAATGACCAGAGGTTTAATTGTAATCAAAGTATTATATGTAATACCAAAGAAACCTGATGGTACAAGAAGACAAAATCCATGTAAACCTCAATTATCATCAAGTTGAAAAAGGATCCCGTAGCTATTATATGTGCAGGAATTGTCTGGATCAAATACAGTCATTCATGCTAGAATGGAGAATATTTTAAGAAAAATAATGACATAATGCACCTGTCCAGCTCCCTCAGCTAGACAGACCACAGCTGATCCCTTTGTCTCTATTAGGTACTTTAGATGCTTCAGAACACCATGAGGCCCATGCAGATGGAAAGGCACCTTCAGAAATGCAAATGTCAATTATGGTAAGCTGGCTTCTAAAAACAAGCTTTAGATTGTCTCAAAGTGCAAATACCTCAGGTATTAAACAAATGTCAATTTGTCCACTAGCTAAGGCAGCATGCATAGCTATAAACCCACTGCTACGACCCATCAGTTTCACAATGCCAATGCCATGATAAGCACTATGTGCCTGTCCAACCATAAACAAGGAACCATATTTAACATTGGAAGGGAGATAACTTCTGCAACTACCAGTAGGAGAAGAAATAGGAAAAATAAGCACCTCAATGTATGCAGAATTTATTGCTCGCTGTGCTTCTTCAACAGCAGTGTCAAAACCAAAAGTTTTGTCCATCAACAAAATATCATTGTCTATAGTCTTTGGCACGCCAACAACAGCCACTCTCAACCTTCTTTTACGGCACTAAACCAGACTCAAAGATATAAATACTTGGGAACAGCCTTAAGGACATGGCAAGTATCTCTAAATGTAGACAGTCTCTTAATACGATCTCATTAAGTGCCCTAGAAATGAATTGATATTTACCAGTACAAAATGATATGGTAGTGATATCATTTTAGGTCAACTTCAAGACAAATGAAATCTAATATATCAAGTACATGGAACTTCACTTCTACGGTTATTATGACAACTAATTTACACAATTCGATTGCACATAGAGCTGACCACTAGAGTTAGATTCACAACCCCTATACCATGCAACCACTTTCAATTCTAAGATTTTGTAGCTAATGCAGCAGATGTCACAACTTCTGTTTCCAATCCATCATTAGTCACATGTATAGGAACTATGGACCCAACTCTGTCACGTTCTTTTGTTTACATTAATCCATTAAGAAAAACACTTCAAACTAAAATGAAGTAACAAAAGTATAGGCTGCATACCTAAGTGTTTTTCTCTTTGTATTACAATAATGTAAATAAGTATTTTACTAAGCCACTCCTTTATGATTAAATGAAGAAAAAAACAAACTAACTAATACAGGATCAACAACCTCATCATGAATTGCATTGGCACCAGCATGCGTACCATTCCCGCCTAACACAAAAAGCATGTTGATTCCTCTTTCCTGGCATAGTGAAGGGAAATGAATATCAGGCCACTGAATGCTCTATCATGATGCCGTTTGATTTAGTGGAAAAGGGCACAAGAATTCAAAATCTCAAGATATATAAGTGGACTGAGTACCTCCATACTGTCCACAATGTCACTAACACTAGGTCCTCCACGTGAAACTCCTAACAAGCTTCCACCGGAAAGATGGATATTTTGAACAACTTTCCTTGATAGCTAATAATTAAAGAAAGTTCAAAATAGATTTAATTAGAAGTTCATAAGAGTGAAAAAGGCTTTCTCTAGTGCTTCGGTTAGCCACATATAGTACACACTTTCCATGTTAAGTAACCCTCTTATATTATAATAGAAAAGAACAGCATTTACCAGTATCTCATTTAAGTCCTTGTCAGAAAATCCACGATATCCAAAAGGAATCCCCACAATCTTTTTGACACCATATATTTCAAGTGTGATGACAATCTGCTCCAGACAACACCTCGTATTAGAGAACATGGAACCTTAAACATTTAACATATCATGTCAACTTCCAGATAAAGTTATTAGTATGTTATAGTTTCACATTTGAGAAAATGCATCATTTTCTTCAAAAGAATGACCTATAGGCCAAGAAATTCAATTATTGCAACTACTTTCACCACAATAATTATGATAAATTGAATGAGCCATGAGGATAAATTGTTGGCGAACATGAAGGCAGACTAACATGTCTAATCACATCATTGAGGCCAGGGCATAATCCACCACATGTAACAATTGCTGCCTTCACTTCTTCTGGTTTGAAGTATATTTTCTTCCGAGGCCCAGCACGATGAACCCTGTAAGAATTTCAGGGTCATATCAATCATATTATACAAGAAAATCATTTACAACTGCTCATACCATATATATTTAACTAAATGTGCAGTTGGTCTTGTATAAATTTTAACTAATATGTTGATAGAGATGCACGCTTGGCAAACATCGAAGTGACTTAATGCATCAGAGTATGCTGTATGCATTAGCCCCTCCAATTTTAATGCGGTACTTGAGTTTTACTTCCATTCCAGTTTAGCCTGATTCATGGTTGAAAGTGGAGAGTTTAAATATGCAGAGAATATTGAGAGTAGTAAATGCATTAGTTTTATAACTTCACTGACAAGTGAAGAGTTTGTATGTGACTAAAAGTAATCTTTCAATGCCTGTCAGATTGTCTTCCCAATGAGGTCATTGAGTAGAAAAGAAATAGGATCCACATTTGATCATCTTAACACAGACATTGGTCCTCAATCGATCAAAAAATCAAAGTTATGCACTGGTGAACCAGATTGAAATTCAAAGGTCTAAATTACATAAAACAAGAAGCATTAAACGTCGTGACAGTGGAGATAGGGTTCAGCATTTCGTACATGACATGGAATCCCACACATGTGCTCTCAATTCAGAAATT
The DNA here is from genome assembly GCA_026284645.1 of Erythroxylum acuminatum. Taxonomy (NCBI): domain Eukaryota; kingdom Viridiplantae; phylum Streptophyta; class Magnoliopsida; order Malpighiales; family Erythroxylaceae; genus Erythroxylum; species Erythroxylum acuminatum. The sequence goes on from JANKOD010000191.1 coordinate 24,197,986, forward strand.
CTGACAAAAGAGAGACATATTTACCATTGTTCAACCCAACTACAATCAGGATCAATGCACTCAGCTCCAGCAGATGTGGGTGATGAGAAACGTATGACCTGCATTCAGGAAAGATGAAGCCTGTCACTGGCCATTGAAAGCATTAACCAGTTGACCAAAGAAATATCCCAACATTCTTTTGTGGAGCTTCACTATTCATAACTTCGATAGGCTTTGTAATTCATATTGGTACCAGTTCCCATTTCTAATATAGCCCTAATATCAATTCATGCTTGAGTGGCAAACTCATAAATGCTTCAGGTATGAATTTCACTTCACGTTCAGATTGGTATTCTTTGGATATTATGCTGATCAGGAGACAACACAACTGTCGATGAAATTTCATTGGAAAATGTAAACAATCAAAATGTAGATCTTCCATGCATCAGAATCTTTACAATAAAGTTGCAAAAGAAATTACACCTTCCCTCCAAAAGACCATATATGGAAACTTCATATGAGTAAGGTAATATCAATAGTAACATCCAGAATGTCCTCAAATGAGAAAGTGATGCATCACAGTTTCGAGCATTTAACACGACATGATAGCCTTCAATTTTGACAACACACCTTCAAGAAGTTGCCTTAACTTGATTCACAAGCTAGTATGAAGAGTGAAAAACACACCTTAAGAAGCACTCTATCGTTGTTATTGATATATCCATGCCACTTTTCATCAGAAGGATAACCATCCGCAAAATCCTCTGTTGGTGTCCTGTGAAGTTAAAAGTAGTTAGCTTACAGGACATTGATGAAGCAGGTAATCATCTTGTTTAAGCGAACAATACCACAATAATAATCAAAGATATTCAAATTAACGCCCAGATCAACAAGCATTCACACCACGGAAAATGAGATCGGACCCTTTGCTTTTGAGCCACTAGAAACTGAAAGTAGATTTTGCTACCATCCACCAGTAAGAACCGAGAAAAAGAAGAGAAATTTTATAAGAACAAGGCAAATCTAACGCCTTAATTTGCTACTAACTTAATCATATTAACTAAACCATTAAGAATTCTTAAGCTCGCTCGACTCCAGCGCAAAAGAAACAAAAATTTAACAATGCACACCAGAAGACAAACCATAATCACATAAAAAGCTACAAGATTCTATCAAATTGAACTAGCAGTTATTCCCAACCAACACAACAGCACTAAAAGGAAAGAGATGATCATAATCCGAATGGTGACCTCATCCTGCGACAAAATGTGGAAGGAATGGACTGAGCATCGGGGAAGACATCGGTCAAATGCGGGAGATTAAACCTCCTCTCGAAATCCCTCTGATACTTCCCCTTCCAGTCCAGGTCGCTGAAGTCAATCCCCGAACTCTCCCTCCTAATTTGTGCAGAGACACGGCAACCCCTCGCGATCCTTACAGAACCACGGGAACTGGGAAAAGCAAAGCCATGGGATCGCCGGTGCCCGAGGAGGGAGCCCAGCTTGGGCCAACTAATGAATGTGGCAGCAGCGGCGTAGGCGGAGGAGGAGGCGGAGTCCATGATAGAGCTGTTTCTTGTTGTTATACGTGAGAAACTCGCGATCAGTTACAGCGACTTTTACTGTTTGGGCTAATGATGGCAAGATCAAAGTGAAGAGGAAGTAGTGACCGTACAGGACAGGAGTGAGTTTGTGTTGTAATGAAAGACGGAAACTTGTTTTCGTACTCTTCTCAAAAGTCTGATGTCTTGACTTTACTTCGATACTGCAAAATATATAGCCCACGTGTTAATTAATTAATTAATTTTTTATTAAAAGAAATTAAATTTATTGTTTAACTAATTTATGGAAAGATATTCAAATTTTCACTTTTAAAATATCTCTTGTCTCCCCCTCAAAATATATATATATATATATATCTCTTGTCTGTTGAGTAATAAATATAAATAATATATAATACATATGAATAATTAAATATTATTAATACTATAATTTTAACTTAATTTTAAAATTTTAACTATTTAAATTAAAATTTTATTATTATTTTAATTAAGTTGAGTTAATTTTAAAAATTAAATAGATTAAAACTAGTTATTTAAATTAAAATTTTATTTTTAATTATCTTAAATTAATAACTGAATTAAGTTTAATTAATTTAATCAAGTTTAAATTAAATAAATTCTTTATTAATATTTAATTATTTTTATTTTTATTTTGCTTTTAAAAAGATAAAACAAAAAAAACTTTAAAATTTTATTTTGATAATAATGAAATTTAAATTTAAAATTCTTTAAAATTAATTAATTATAAGAGAGTGTATCTTTTACTTTAAAAATAATTAACTGAAATAGGAGATACATAAATATTTATAGATATTAATTAAGTTAAATGTGTCATTTAATTTATTAGATAATTTATTTTAAAATTAATTTATAAATTATATTGTTTACCTGAAATTTTTATTTTGTGGATTAAAAAATACTAATATAATATTTAAAAGAAATATTTTTAATAATTATGATTTTCATCAGCATAAAAATAATTTTTAATATGTTTCATAATTCAATAATTTTACCAAAAAACTAATTAATTTAATTTAAGCCTAAAATTTATCTAATAAGTATTTCAAATGCCTCAAACATATATAAAAATTTTCGTTTGATATAAAATTCCACCTTAAATTGAATTTAAATATTCACTTCAATTTATGTAGAATATATAATTTTTTAAATAAAATTCAAATATTTTATAAAGAATCAAAACTTAAATAAGCATCTAACATAACTATTTTTGTTTAATTATATGCAGTAAAAAATATACTATTAGTTTTCTTATTTTTACTTTCACGCCATTTTATTTTATTTTATTCAATTTTGTGTTTTTATTTATCTTTTATTGTTTATTATTTATTAGATTATATTTAATTATTTATACATATATTTTAAAATGTATTTATTTTATTTTATTTATTTATTTATTCATATTTTTTTGGATTATTCGTAACAACTCTCTAGTCTACGGGTGATGCTGTCTGTGTATGCTCAAACTCAACCTCCCCAAAGAGGTTGGTGCTGGAACTGTTGCTTTATAGTTCTCGTGTTCACCTACTGCGGACCATAACGATTACGATTATATGCATGTGCTCCACAACCCGAATACGACAAGTCGCAGACGATTTTTTTATTTTCTGAAATTATTATTTGGTTTGTTAATGACGTCATTACCATGCCTAGTATTTGCCACCCCTGCTGACTGAGTTTCCCAGGACAGCCAGCCTGTCGCCACTGCTGGCCTAAGTTTCTTTCTAGCAGTTGTCTTGTATCTCTCATATTTAGAATTTTATATATAATAATTTCTATTAAGGTTAAAAATAAATAAGAAAAATATCAAAAGTAATTTCTTATATGTTATAATTCTAGAACTTGTGTTTATTATATATATAATTATATATTGTTATTATTTAAATAAAACTGAGATAATTATAAAATTCTTTAAATAATTCAAATTTAATTTTAATCATTAATTTCATATCAATTTGATTTTACATCATAATATTAAATTTATTCAAGTTTTAATAAATTTAAATTATAACTATTAATTTCATATCAAAATAGTTTCACTATATATGCTCCCTTTCAACCAAATCTTGTGGGCCTTCGGAAAAGAGTACTTGTTTAAGTACTCATTCTTTGGTAACAGAAATGAAAATGATAGGACAAGTAAGAGCATCGTTAGATACTTAGGCCATCTCCGACTTATACACCAAAATACTAAATTTGGTGTTTTTGGTGCAAAGAAATCACTTCAAAGAAAAAAAAATCAAATTTTAACACTAAAATGGTACAATACATAGTAATACATTAAATTTAGTGTGTTATTATTCGTGCACAAAAAGTTTAAAAAGATAACTTTGTCCATATTCTTTTAATATATTCCTTTTATGTTCTTCTCACATTTTAATTTATTTACATAATTTATTAAATAATTAATTTTAAAATATATATTATTTTACATAAAATATATTATTATAAAGATCTCATTGAAACATTTAAAATGACACTAATATTGAATATAATTTTTAATTTATTTTTAATTTTTTATAATTCTTATTTATAAGAGTTATAAATTCATTAATAAAATATGTTAAGAATAAAAAGTAAATTTAAAATAAAATGTACATAAATTTAAACTACAACATTGATTAGTAATTTAGAAGATTAGAGGTTAAATGTGCAATAAAAATATTATATTTGTATATGTTTTTTTTTTGGAATTTTAAGATATTATAAATTATAAAAGAAATATCGGGAACAATGTACAAAGAAGGGCAAATCTAGAAAGACAAAAGGGCCATCCGGGCCTCAAGCACAAAAGCTCTAGCAGCACAGGATAATCAAGAGGAAAAAATATAGCTCATAAGACAGCCTCAAATTACAATTAAATATTCCAACGCCTTCTCATTGTCGAACTGAGCTGGTCTTGCTTCCCGTGCCCAATGATGACCTCCCGAATCAAGTTAATAATGCAGTCTGCTAGCTGATATTTATTCTGCTCCAGTTGCTTATAAAGTCGTCTGTTGCGCTCCCGCCAGATGTGATAGATAACCATCTGAAAAGAGGTTCTAAGCATAACACAATTGTGCCTCCTGTCTGCATGAATAACTTCCTCTAAAATCGCAGTTCAGTCATAGGTAAAGTTTAGGAAACCTATCATAGATAAGATTCGATTCCACACTGCTTTGGTATAAACGCATTCAAAAAATAAGTGATTTCTACTTTCATTGACTAACTTGCACATCATACAAATAGGATCATAGGTTCCGAACCACCTGTCCTTTGTTCGCAATCTGTTTTTAATTGTGAGCCACAAGAAAAAAGCTGCTTTGGGGTATAATACCTGTTTCCAAACGAGATCAGCCCACGGGACCATTGTCATCGTTCCCCTCCCAATGGCTCGTGTTGAGGAGTTAGTGAATTCCCCAGATGGGGTAGCTGCCCAAAACGATTGATCTGGCCTATTACAAAGGGAGAGTTATAATTGTTAAATAATATTTATTTAATATAAAGTATATACTAATTAATTAAGAATAATTATTTTAATTTAATTTTTATAAATAAATAAATAAAATTATTGTATAAATATAAATTAAACTAAATTATTGTGATATATTCTTTAAAAACAATTTGGTGTAGAATGATTGAAGTAACATTAAATTTGGTATAAAAAGATTTTTAAAATATTCTCTTTTACACTAAAATTAGTATAAAATTTTAACATAACGGTTAGAGATAGCCTTAGAACAAGAAAATTTTAACATGACGGTTGGAGATGGCCTTAGAACAAGAAAAGTACTCAAATTCCACTCCTAGTCTTCTTCCAAACTCACCACACACGCAGGTGTTAATAATGGAGGAAGAGGGTTTCAGATTTATCTCCATGGACGAGCTGAAGATTCGAGGAGACCTTGAGATGGATATGGAGAGAGAGTTGGAGCCAGAAATTAAAGATGGGATATACCGACTTCCAATAAGGTTGCAACACCTTTATCAGCGGCAGCAGATAGAAAGGAATGCGAGAGAAGTATCGAAATCAGGTACACCAAAAGAAAGAAAGAACAAAACGACACTCTTTAAAGTGACTATAACCATAACATTGGACGGTGGAACCAAGATTGAGATTAAAGGGGGCTCTTGTACCTTAAGTGAATATTATTTTTAGAGTTAATTACAAAAAAAAGAACTTTTCTGATTTTATAATTATAGTTCAAATTTTAAAAAATGGCTATTAATTATTCAAATTTTTAAAATTTTAAATTGTAACGTGACGTTAGTATTTTCTTTAATGTTATTGACGTGACTTGTCACATAAGACAAAAATCATAAACATTTATATATATCATAATTAATTAAGTTTAACTAAACTACATCATTTTAGGATTAAAATTTCTAAATAAAACTTGTTATCTAAGGGGTTATTTAGTTCCACTTTTATTTTTCTATTGTTGTTTTTTATTTATGTTTCCTGTTTTTAGTTTTTGTTTTTTTTCCTAAAAAACGAAAAATTTGTTTAGTTGAGATTTGCAATATAAAAACAGAAAATAAAAACCTGTTTGGTTGAGATTTCTAATAAAAAACTGAAAACAAAAAAATGTTTGGTATTATTATTATTATTATTATTAAGTTATTCTTATTATTAATTATTATTAT
>JANKOD010000191.1:24204269-24223814 GCA_026284645.1 Erythroxylum acuminatum
GTTATAAATTTTCTACTTACTATTATTAATATTATTAATTTTATTATACCAAATTAATTATCTTATTATTATTATTAATTATTATAAATTTTGTAATTTTATTATTATAATTATTGTTATTATTCTTCGAGATAGAAAGTAGGGATATGTTGATTTTTTGTCAAAGAAAACATGTTGATAAAATTCAGATAAATGATGTTTTCTGGTTTCTGTAAAACCGTTGCGATTTTTTTATTTTAAGAAACAAAAAATTGCAATATAATAAACAAAACACGTTTTACTTACTTGTTTTTCTTTTTACAAAAACTACAATAAAAATAGGAAAAAAAAAGAGAAACAAACAGCCACTAGATTGTTAGAATTTAGTTTTACTGTAGATGACTTAAAAAGGTATTTTTCCGACCTTTGTATAACATTGAGAAACCAAAAAAAACTCTTATTCTCGAATGTAAAAAAGAGGACATAGAATGATAAATTGAGATTTTATTTAGATTCTTAGAACTGTGTCTTGTCGTCGGACCAGCACGACAGAATTTAATTTAAGGATTTCATTCTCGAACCGTCATAGCTTAGTAACATGTATAATTGCTCCGTCGAGAAGGCAATGGCTTTTGGTAACAGTAACATTTTCGACGTTAACTAGACGTTAGCTTGTGTTTGTGAAATTTAAAGGATGGTAGGCGTGTTTGTGTTGGATTGTGCTTCTGGCGGAGAGCTTGTGGTGAGCACGAAGATGAAGAGAATGAGGTTGACGCAATTCAACTACGTGGCGAGAAGGAGAAGCGCTAGGAGAGGATGTGCATGATGCCGCCGACAAGTGGTATTTTGGGGCCCAGCAGACTTTGGATCCAACTGGCAACTCATCCTCACACGTCGGCGCCGCACCGTGTATTGGCTGTAAAATCAAGCTTTCAGGCCACTCGGATTATTCGAAACATCCTCTTGGTCCTCCCTACTATGCCCCTCCAGAAGTCGACGGAAATGTCGACGGTCTCTGTTGCTGCAGAGCCATGTGAAGGTACCCCGCCGGAGTCCAGTGGGGTGAATTGTGGAAGCGGAGGGTGGTGGCGAGAGTGAGGATGACGGTGGAACAAGAACTCTCCGCCACCTGTCGTCAACGCCAAGTTGGTAGTTTCCTTGCGGTGGAAGTTACGATGGCAATAGCAAGCTGCGCATTTGGGGGCGTCGAGCGTGCTTTCAGCTCCGGCCGCCATCAGCTCACCGCATCCATCGCCGCCGATATCCCCTGCATGATTTTTCAAACACTCCCTGTACCTTGGCTTAACATTAGCACTACCTTCGCTGCTTATCGTCATTTTGGTGCAGACAACGCCGTCTCTTCTTCTTCTACTTCCTCTTAATGCTCTTCTTGATCCTCAAACTCCACGATCACGAACCATTGAACGTTAACTTAAGAAAAAGAAGATTATTCAAGTTGAGAGACAAAGATTAAAGATGAAGGGAGTAGTAAGACAACGTCAAAGCGATGTTTTTTTTCACTGTCTGAAAGGAGGATGTTTTTGCTTCAATGGACGGTGAAGTGTAATACAAATGAGCTTTTCACCGGCTGTTACCATGATTTTACTGCTTAGATCAAGGGGATGAGGGGATGAGGTAGCTCTTTGGGATGACTTTCCAGTCTTGAAACGTAATCTATAATCTAAGAAAAACAGGATTAGATTTTCGGAGATTTATTTAACTGAATATCTATAAACCTTATCAAGATCATATCTAAGCATATCTTGAGGTATTATCTTTTATTATATTTTTTATTTTTGATATTATAGTTAGAAATAGTATAAATAACTACAGGTTCATCTTCCCACTTTAATACTGGCAACTTTAGGAACAAGAAGACATGAAGATATGGTGTTATTTTCTCATCCTTTTGCTTGCTTTTTCCATCTTATGGAAACCAGCCATTTGCAATTTATCAGCCATTGGCGATCCGGGCATGAGAAGGGATGGACTTAGGGTGGCAATTGAAGCCTGGAATCAGTGCAATGAGGTTGGTGAAGAACCTCCCAACATGGGAAGTCCAAGGTTGGCAGATTGTTTTGATGTTGACAGTTCTAAGTCACCAGGTGATTATCTGTTTGCTTCTTTGAATTTGACCTACTATTTTTCTAGAAAGTGTTCGTACTTTATTTTCTATTATGTTCTTAATTTCATGCAGTGAATCTCGTTCACAAGGTGAATGAGAAAGACAACAAGCTTGGCATATTGAACGGAGGTGATGTTGGATTGGACACTAGCAACGTGGATAAATTTGCAGCAGAAAAGGAACTGTACCTAGCAGACAAATGCAGAGTAGATGACCCCAATGGTCCCTGGAATTTTTGGATGCTCATGCTCAAAAGTGGCAATACAGACACTTATGCTTCTAGATGCCCAAAAAATGGCTACAAGTCAAAGCCATTTCCAACAGAGTCTCGGTTTCCTTGCTTCGGAGATGGTTGCATGAATATGCCTCTGATTTACCATCGTTACACTAAACTTGGAGGAAGTAACAATAAGACAATGACCGGAAGTTTTTATGGAACATGGGATTTGGGCACAGACTTTAGCAATGGACAGATCCCAGATAATGGTACTTCATACTTCAAAATCACCTGGAAGAAGGAGCTTGGAACGGGGAGTTGGGTATTTCACCACTTGCTCAGAACATCAAAGAAGTACCCATGGTTGATGCTTTACTTGAGATCTGATGCCACTTCCGGCTTCTCTGGGGGTTATCACTATGAAACTAGGGGGATGTCCAAAGCAGTAAGTTTCTTAATTCGTATATTAATTATAAACTAACCATATAAATCGCACAAAAACAGTAAGTTTTGGATCTAAACTGAGATTCGCGCTATAAATCATCGCTTCTCTAATTACTATTAGTCTCCTCTACTATTCAATGTCATAAGCAAACCCGCGTATGTATGCTAAAAAATTTGCAGATTCTCAAGTCACCAAACTTCAAAGTGAAGTTCAGGCTAGACGTAAAGCAGGGAGGAGGACCGGGCAGTCAGTTCTATCTCATGGACATGGGCAGCTGCTGGAAAAACAACGGGAAGCCATGCGATGGGGACGTCACTTCGGATGTCACAAGATACAGCGAGATGATCATAAACCCTAGCACAGCGGACTGGTGCACGCCAGAGACAGTCGAGCACTGTCCTCCTTACCACACCTTCCGTAATGGAACAAGAGTGCACCGGAGCAACAATGCCAGTTACCCTTTTGGTGCTTATCACGTGTACTGTGCTCCAGGCAATGCCAGGTTTTTGGAAGAGCCTTTCACTAGATGCGATCCGTACAGCAATCCTCAGCCTCAGGAAATACTCCAGATTATTCCCCACCCGGTTTGGGGAGAGTATGGATATCCAACAAAGAAAGGGGAGGGTTGGATAGGTGATCCCAGAACATGGGAGCTTGATGTTGGTGCCCTGTCCAAGTCACTCCACTTCTATCAGGTATCTTTTTGACATAATTGGACCTATGAATACATAAAAGGTTATAATACTTGATCATGAGTTGCGAGATTATAAATTGTGCAGGATCCCCTGACAGAGCCTGTGGAAAGGCACTGGTCATCAATCGACTTGGGAACTGAAGTTTACATGAGCGCTGATCAAGTTGCGGAATGGACAGTTAGTGATTTCGACATAATATTAACTAATGACACTTGAAAATTAGCTGTCAAACAAATAGGTTTAGTAACGTTTAATGTAGCTAGCATGCTTATTCTTGTGTTCGATTATAAATAACAAGTGCAAATAACGATGTTTGTCCATAGAATTCAGTTTTGTGTTGTGAATAATAGCATATAACATCATCTTCTTCGAGAGCAAAACATGTATCGTTTTCCCTTCTAGCTACTATGTACGTATGGTTATGTTTCACACCTGCATTGGCACGTCCCATGCCTGGAAAGCTGAGATGAGGATATTGATGAATCAAGTGACGCTTTAGTAAATAAAATGAATCCTAAAACAAACTCAGCCTGGATGAACTCTCAATACAACTTGTTTCATTTTATGAGAAATACAAATTGTAAGTTTATCAGAAATTAATGAAAGGACTCTTGCTGATCGGATTCCAGATGTCAAACTTGATAAGTACACGACCTATTCTTAAAGAAGTTATCAAAATATTATCAAATTTTATATAAACATATTTGAACTATATAAAATTATCCTTGTCAATTTCAAGTAAAATTACATTTTCTAAAGTAAATAGATATTATTTTGAAATAAACTTAAAACTTTTTCCACACTTATTTGGTTATTAATTGTTTTTAAAATATTAGTGTAATATCTTCTTTTTAATATTAATATTTTTCAAACTACAATTTTTTTTGTTAAATAAAGAGAACTAATCTAAATAAGTTTATATTATCTCAATTATATTTATTATTTAAGTAAGAGCAATATAAAAATATTTTAAATAATCTTTAATTTCTTATATATTACTTGTATTTATTATATATATTGTTCTTACTTAAATAAATTGAGATAATTATAAAATTCTTTAAATAAATTCATTTTTTTTAAAGTTTGAAGTTTTATTAAATTTAAGTTTAATCTGATTCGAATTTCGATAAATTCAAATTTTAATCATTAATTTCATATCCAATTATTTTGATGTAAAAATATAAAGTTTAGATATCTTATTTAAGTTTTAATAAATTTAAAATTTAACTATTAATTTCACATCAAAATAGTTTCACGAAATATGCTTCCTTTCAACCAAATTGTCAAAGAGCTCACACATCAAACATAAGAGTAAATATCCCATATACTGATTTTGCTTTAACCAAACCCAAAACCAAAACAACCCCTCCTTCCGTTTGTTCCTTCCAAGTAAAGCACTATACCATTCCATCCTTTGATCTTCCCTTGAACAGTAAGTTAACTGAATCAACTGTCATCTTTTGTTCGCTAAAACATCTCATCCAATGTCCTCTTCTTCACAACTATGCATATCCCCAAGACCCCACAAGTCCAAGTCTTTCAACCATTGTACAAAGCATAACAAGACAAGTAAGAGCATAGAGCTAGTTAGAATAGGAAAAGCATTTCAAGTTTTCTCAAATTCCATTCCTAGTCTTCTTCCAAACACACAGTTACTAATAATGGAGGAAGAGAGTTTCAGGTTTATCTCCATGGAGGAGCTGAAGATTCGAGGAGAGCTTGAGATGGATATAGAGAGAGACTTGGAGCAAGAAATTAAAGATGGGATATACCAACTTGCTATAAGGTTGCAACACCTTTATCAGCGGCAGCAGAAAGAAAGGAATGCTAGAGAAGTATCGAAATCAGGTGCACCAAAAGAAAGAAAGAACAAAACAACACTCTCTGAAGTGAACATAACCATAAGGTTGGATGGTGGAACCAAGATTGAGATTAAAGAGAGCAAGAAGGAGATTGCTGAAAAGGGCAGGCTAAAGACACAAAAACATGACAACTTTCATGGCTTGCTGTCTAGGAGAACCAACAAGTTCGATTGGGCAAAGAGTCTGAGATCGGATCCATTTGACTCCCTTGAGGAAAAGAATGACGAGAAAGGTCTTGTCACCGTTTGTTCAAGGCAACGGAAGGTGATCAATGCAAATGTTTGATTCCAAGAGTATTATTCTTGGTTTGGTTAATTTTTTTAAATAATTTTGGCATAATATCTTTTCCGCATTGTTATTAAGGGAATAAATATATTTTGAATCTTTTAAGTTAAGGTTATTATTTATTTTATTCATTTGATTATTATTATTTATTTAGTATTTGAACTTTAATAATAACTCTCTATTCGAATTTTTATTATGGTTAACAAAATTATATATTCAAATAATTAACGAAATTTACTTCTTCTTTTTTACATTAACGAAATTTACTTTTAGACAACATGAATAATTATTCACATTTATAATTATTTCACAATTTGAATACTTTAAATCTATATAAGATATACGACAAAGTGTGACATCTATATCAAATAAAAGAAGAAACGTAAAAGGGTTTATGCAACTATAAAATTAAATATTTAATTAATTCTTTTTTATCTTATAATTATGATAATTCAAACTTGTAAGAATTTATATACATAAGATAAAAGTTTATCATAAATCTATTACTTTGATTTTGATAAGAATAACAAAATTTTACATATATATATCGATTATAATTTTTTTAAAAAAAAGTGAAATGATAAGATAATAATATAGTACCGAAATAAGGTCATTCTTTATACGATGTTTATGCCTATCTTATGTTTTAGTTATTAGAATATTTAATTTAATTATCATATACATTTATGGGTATTTTTTGTTTATTATTGATGTCATTTCAAAACAGCATATCTATTAGCTAGAGATAAGATTGCGTATCACTGTACCTCCTCAAATCTCCCGTACCAATAGGATTTCGGTCATTACTAATTTGAATTTTAGTTCGAAAGTCTGGGGAGTTATGAGTTAAGATTCAACATGAGTGGTTAAATAGCAAGGTAGGGAGTTCATTTTAATTATTAATAATTAATTGTAAATAATCCAAACAACTCTTTTTCCAAGCAATGTAATTTTTATTTGATCTTTTATTACTTCTAAGACTTTTGTTAAATTTTTTGAGATGTTGTAAACAACTTGGAATAATAATTCATGTCATGTGATTGAAACTCCTAAAAGAGATATTTAAGGATTGATATTAGGTAGATACTATAATTCTTAATTAAAGATAAGAATAATAAAAATTTCTCTTATCTTAAACCTAGTAGTTGTTAAATTACAAATTGTAATATTTTTAATAAGCTAACATAATTAAAATGGACCATAAATATATCATGATGATTATTGTTTAATTTGTTACAATTAAGTACCTCATTTACAATTTTTGTAATAGCGCATAAATTAGATATCAATTAAATTTTGAATAAAATTAAAGAATTTGAAAAAAGATTGAAGAAAATTATCCTTACCTAACAAGAAATTTAAAGTTTAATTGAAAAAGAAGATTGTTAAATAAAAATTAATCAGTTTATTTTGATTTATAAAAACCAATTAGTTTACAAAATCAGTCAAACCTTTCAAGCTAAGTTGACCCTACAAACTCAAACATAAATCAAAGTCTAATCCAACCCAAACTTGCATTGTTAACTTGTAGTACTCGAATTGCCAAACATACTTTGAATGCCTAAAACAAGTATTAAGAGAAAAGTGCATCATATTACTAAGCACACATGTTGATAACTATAGTAGGATCAATCACCCTGTAACACTGTATATTTCATGTAGTTTAGTTGTGGGCACAAGAAGAAGCAAGAGCTATCAACAATAGTAGTATACTATTTTTCTTGGCAGCAAAGTTTGAAACATCAAGCAACAGCTTATAAACTTGAAACATCAAAAACCTTGTATAGAATTGGTAAACTAGCCAAAACATGCACATTTATCTATACTTTACCTTTTATAAGCAATCAAGTTACCTTGTAATCTATGTTCTTCTTTCCCTTTTCTATATTTTTGGCTCAAAACAAGTGTAACTAATGCAAGAAAAAAAAACTTGTTTAAAATGTAGGATAAAAGGTTGAAAGGAACAGGAAATTTCAGAACTAAATAGTTTAGAATGAACTAGATATCAAAGGAGATTCTAGGGATTTTCAAGGTATGGTTGGAGAGTTTAAGAACATTTTTGCTGCTAAAAATCCAACCACTCATTAGCTGGTCGACTTTATTTGGTGCTACATGCTGGCTCTTATGGGATTGGCAAAATAGGTCCATGTTTTGCACTCATTTTCTGTGGTCCTCCTCACCCATTTCTGTTATTTTGTCCTATGCAAATCAGATCTACAAGTCTACCGCTTGGCAAAGGAGCATTGATACGAAACATCGTCCTCGTCATGAACAACTCATAGGATGGTGCAAACCTCCTATCGGGTGGGTCAAATTAAACATGGATGGCGCTTGCAAACGTTCCACTTCCTCAGCCACTGCCAGGGGCCTCATCTGGGACAGTATAGGCAACTGGCTTGGAGGCTTCATCCAGAATCTCGACTAGTGTTTTCTGGTGTCAGTGAAACTCTGGGGAGTATATACAGGGCTCACGCTTACGTGAAACCTAGGCTATCGACGGATTGAACTTGAAGTGGACTTGGAAGTGGCAATCAACCTTCTCTCCTCCTCGACAAGACGGGCAATGACCCATAATCCCATAATTCAGGGTATCAATGAACTGTTTACGCGGAACTGGACAGTTGTGCATTGGCATATCTACTGTGAGAGTAACATATGTGCTGACTGGTTAGTGGCCCATGCTGAGCATTTTGTATTAGGAACTACTTATTTTGATATTACACCCATTGGGTGCCATGCACTCCTCTTAGAGGATAAGTCGAGAATCTGCTTCCCTAGACTCGTAATGCAATCTATTATCTTCCCTCTAAAAAGAAAAAATCCGACCACTCTTCTCATTATAATGGTCGGATAGTTTGTTTATATAACTATGTTCTTCTGGCAATTCAACTTTTGGGCTCTTTTGACCAACTTATACATCTTCACTATCATTTAAGGGGTTAGGATAAGAGGTATTTTCTTACTATCATTTATGCCTCTAATTTTGGGTTTCAATGACAGAAACTATGGTCAGACCTTAGTCAGATGCAACATACTGTGGATAAACCTTGGTTGGTTGTCGGAGACTTTAACTGTTCTCTCTCTTCAACTAAAATTGAAGGGGGGAGATTATTTAATACTGGGTTAACAAAGGAACTCTCCTCTTTCCTTTCCGCGATAGATTTGGTGGATTTGAAGGCCTCGAGTCGGAAGCTAACTTGGTCGAATAACCAACAGGGGGATTTTCTCATTCGAAAAAAGTTGGATCGAGCTCTTGTTAATTTGGCTTGGTTAGGTCGTTTCTCCCACTCATATGTGTATTTTGGGGACAATCTCCTCTCTGATCACTCCTTCATATTGATCCAAAGATTGGAAGAGAGCCTAAGACCCACTATCCCATTTCGGTTCTTTAATGGGCTTATTGAGATGGAGGGATTTAGTGACTTGATGGATACGTGTTGGTGAATTAATGTGGTTGGTTACAAATCCTTTCAATTAATACAAAAATTGAAGAAGGTGAAGGTTGAACTGAAAAGTTTCCTATCTCGGCAGTATTTGGATATAACTAACTTAAGGGAGAGGCTTTTGATAGCTCAAGATGCTTGCTACCTCCATCCCCATGACGTTTTCCTCCGTACTACGAAAAGCTACTACCTCTGCGATTAGATGGAAGCCCCACAACTTCAAAAATCCATTATTCACTAAAAGGCCCACTTAAACTGGCTCAAGGAAGGGTATACCAATTCTAAGTTTTTTCATGCTTCCTTATTGGCTCGTCAGAATACCACATAATATCAATCCTTAGGGATAATAGAAGCCACACTTACTCTTCTTAACCTCAATTGTAGGAGTTAGTTGGGACACACTTTGTAGAATTGATGGGTGAAGATTCCTCTTCTTTGCCAAGTCTTAATATGATCACTTTAATGAAGGCTTCAGTTAAACCTAACATCTTGGAACAGTTGATGTGGCCTGTTACTCGTGAGGATGTCAAACAAGTCCTTTTCAGTATGAAACCCTCCAAAGCACCTGGTTCTGACAGTTTTACTGCTTCATCCTTCCAAAGGACTTGGGATATCACAGGTGAGTTGGTTTCTTCTATGGTGTTGGAATTTTTTGAATCTGGGAAGATGCTTAAGGAGTTAAACCATACATATATTTGCTTAGTTCCTAAAAAGCAACATTCTCAAAATATGTCTGATTTTAGACCGATTTTCTATTGTAATACATATATAAAATCATTTCTAAGATCTTAGCAGAGAGGCTAAAAGTGGCCATCATTGGCATCATCAATCCAACACAAGGAGCTTTCATCCCGGGGAGGAACATTAGGGATAACATCCTCTTCTTACAAGAGTTATTAAAAGAGTAAAAATTGGGCAAACATCTCCGAAGTTGTTTAATTAAGGTCGACTTCTTCAAGGCTTTTGATACAGTAGTTGGCAATTCATTCACTTATGCCTTGAAGTTATTAAACTACCACCTTGGTTCATTGATTAGATTATGGCTTATATCTGAACTCCTTCTTTAAGTATTCGTGTCAATGGGATCCTAACCAAACCAATCTAGATAGCTAAGGGTATTCGACAGGGGGACCCCCTATTGCCTTATCTTTTCTCTTTGGTTATGGAAGGATTCTCCAGGTTGATCACTAAGTTAACTGAATGCAACAATAGGTTCCAATATCACTTCAAATGTGACACCCTCAAGCTTACTCATCTTATCTATGTTGATGATCTCTTCCTTCTCAATAGCACTAACACTCACTCTCTTTCTATGATTTAGCATGCCTTGATGTTATTTGCGAATTGGTCTAGGCTCCATCTTAACTCGGAAAAAGGTACTGTGCATATCTCAGTTGATGTACGTAATCCAGACCTTATTTGTCAGGCTATGGGGTTGAATTGCACATACTATTATTTGGGTATCCTCATCTCCTCTTCTAAACCATCTTGGTTAGAATGTCTACCTCTGCTAGAAAAAATTACAAAAGGGTGCAAGCTTGGCAAAACAGGTTCCTATCTTATGCTGCTAGACTTACTCTAATTATTTATGTCATGAGTAGCTTGCATTTATATTGGGTAG
The DNA here is from genome assembly GCA_026284645.1 of Erythroxylum acuminatum. Classification (NCBI taxonomy): domain Eukaryota; kingdom Viridiplantae; phylum Streptophyta; class Magnoliopsida; order Malpighiales; family Erythroxylaceae; genus Erythroxylum; species Erythroxylum acuminatum. Next base: position 24,214,942 of record JANKOD010000191.1, read on the forward strand.
CCCATATAGCTTTACCCAAGGGAGTCCTAAAGGATATAGACAGAATCCTAAAAGCTTTTCTTTGGTATGGGAGTTCCGACAAAGCTACAAATGCTAAAGTTAAATGGAGTGAGGTGGTAACCCCTAAGGTGTTTGGAGGTTTGGGATTAAGTCTATTGACTTCACTCAAAAAGTCTTAATGTGTAAGAAGCTTTGGAGGTTATATACTGATCATAATGCGTTATGGGTTAAATGGCTTCATCAATACCACTTCCATAATGGTAACTTTTGGTAAGTTGGCATTAGGAAGGAATTTTCTTAGATTCTGATCCAAATGTTGCGTATGTGTGACACAATTTATCCTTGCATTAAGCACCAGGTCAGTCATGGAAGTCTGACTTGATTTTGGTTTGACAACTGGGTAGACTACAGTCCATTTATTTCGCATCCTCGTATTCAGCATTTGAGTGATAGAATTCCTCTGAATCTGAGGGTCTCTTCCCTTCTTTGTAATGGCCATTGGTAGGATACTTTCAAAGGTTTCATTACTCTGACTCCCATTTTACCTTCTATTCCCAATGTGCTACGGGATGATGCCATCTTGTGGAAGTTGGAAACTAATGAGCGGTTCACCAACAAGTCTTGTCATCTACTACATACTCGGGGGATTAACTAAGATACCTTGATCTTCTCTTTTATGACATAATTCTCTCTCTCCTAAGGCGTTCTTCATGTCGTGGCTTGTTATCCTCAATAGACTCAAGACTAAACGTCATTTGCATGGAAATGTCGGCACTACTTGCTCTTTGTGCAGATTGGAAGTTGAAGACTGTGATCACCTCTTTTCCTTGTGCTCATACTCAAAAGTGGTCTAGATAGGATCCTACATTTGTTACCGGGATCGGGCTCTCCCTGCTCTTGGGACCACGTTTTTGCTTGGGCTATTAGATACTCCTGGAAGGGTTATCCTAATGTTATCATCTATCAAGGCGCCTTTCTTTTTACCATCTACGGCCTTTTGAAGGAACGTAACTCGTGATTATTTGCTCATAAGAAAACTGGAGCCTATCGAGTTGCGGAGAACATAATTAATTGGATTCGATCTTTATTTTAAAATAGAAAAAAATCTGCACACTACCTTATCTGATGACATGAAGTATAGTTGACACGTTTAACTTGGTTATGTAAATAAGTTATGCTAGATTAGCTTTCTTTTGTTGTATATAGTCTTGAACTCATTGTAATATTGGTTTAGATATATATTTTCCTTTTATTTTTCAACCAAAAAACCAACATGTTACTCTTAGATTAACATGTAATCGAAAATACTTAAACTTCAAAACGTATAATCATTCCTAAGCTCAAGTTAATTCAAACACAATTACTTTTATTCTTCAAAATTTAAGTTTATTATTTTGGGCATGCATGAACTTGCAGACATTTTGAGTCAGGAGTTTTACATCAGAAATTCAGATGATGCTTTCCCAAGAAAAAGCATTTGGAGAAGTGATCGTGTACATATACCAAATTTAGAAATCAGTGATGTTATTTTACATATTAGACTATAAAGATGCAGAATATTAACTTCAAAAAGTAAATATTATAATGAGAAGAAAGCAAAAGACACAGGCGACAGAAGCGCCTGTAGGAAGGAGGCCCCATGATTAAGCTTTTCTTTTTCTTATTGAAGATTAAAAGTTAGAAAGAGTTACAAGTGCCTTTAGGAGACAAAAACCAGTCAACAACAGAAGAAGAGAAGAAGAAAGAAGAATTCTGATCAAGTCATCAACATGAGAGACTACTTTAAACCCCTTCATTAAAAAGGTCTGATCTTCAAACATGGTGTTGCATTTCTAGGGTTTCTTACCAATAGTGTGTTTGTTGTTATGCATCCAAACCTTAAGCACATGTCTCTTGACTCCATTTTCATCGCAGAATTGCTGCACTACATCTTCATCATGTTTTTGTATCCTCCATCCCAATCTCTCTGCAAGTCCCAACATTTTGTCTTTCTGTTCTTGTGTAAACTTAGTCCTAAACCTCTTCCTCGAAGAACCTCCACTCACGCCACCACTCGGATTATTCGAAACATCCTCTTGACCCTCCCTACTATGCCCTCCAGAAGTCGACGGAAATGTCAACGGTCTCTGTTGCTGCGGAGCCACGTGGAGGTACCCAGCCGGAGTCCGGTAACAAGGGGTGAATTGTCGAAGCGGAGGGTGGCCGTGGAAGAAGAACTCTCCGCCACCGGTCGTCAACGCCAAGTCGGTAGCTTCCTTTCGGTGGAAGTTACGATGGCAATAGCAAGCTGCGCATTTGAGGGCGTCGAGAGTGCCTTCAGCTCCGGCCGGCAAGAATTCACCGCATCCGTCGACGGCGTGGCCGCCGATCCCCACTGCATGATTTTTCAAACACTCCCTGTACCTTGGCTTAACATTAACACTAACTTCGCGGCTTGTGGCCCGACCAGAATTGCCCAATGTATCATAACTTGGTGCAGACAACCCCGTCTCTCCTTCTTCTTCTTCTTCTACTTCCTCTTCATGCCCTTCTTGATCCTCAAGCTCCATGATCACAACGACACAACCCTTGATTATTAACTTAAGAAACAGAAGATTATTCAAGTTGAGAGACAAAGATTAAAGATGAAGTAAGATAACGTCAAAGCGATGTTCTTTTTCACTGTCTGAAAGGAGGATGTTTTGGCTTCAATGGACGGTGAAGTGGAATATATATGGGCTTTTCACCGGCTGTTACCGGTAAAACCGGTGGTTTTACTGCTCAGTAAAAGTTGAGATTGTACAGGAACAGAGACTACAGAGCAGAGATCAGGAGGATTAGCTTTTTATATTTGGTGCTTTGGAAAGGCGGTACAGTCTCCACACAGAAGTATTGGAACCCAATGCTCTTCCACGCGCCGTCTTCAATTCTTGGGTTGCGCATGATTTTTTGCACGTGAAAAATTGATCTTATAATTAAATAATTTACTAATTTTAAAAAATCAAAGTTATGGAAAAATTTTCTAATTTTTATTTTTTAAAATCTCTAATATATTAAAAAAAAGGATAACATAGTCTAAAATTTCTAAGGATAACATAGTCTAAAATTTCTAATCTTCTGATAATTTTTAATTCAGTTCTCAAACTTTTAAAATTTTAAGTAACCAATTTTTTTATAATTTTAACAACTCATTTGAAAATGTTAGTTTTTGATAATATTTTGATTATTTAGCTAACGAAATCTTTTTTATCTATGAAATATAATTAATGTTTTAAAAACTATACTCTGAGTTAAACCAATAAGACAAATGGTTTAAGATTTAACTGATTTTAGATGTTATAAAAGTAGTTAAAGATTGAATAATTTGAAATGAAACTCTTTTACATGTTGGATTACGATTTTTTTAGTTTACGATTATGATTAATTGACAATTAATTTTTCACATTAGCATGGACAAGTCATGGACCCAAAAAGATTCCGTTAACTATATCAACATACTAACATAACTAACCTTTTAAACTCAATTGTTAAGATTATAAAAGGTTGGGCATTTTTTTAAAAAAATTCCACATTAAAAAATAATAATAACATAGGTGCTATGCAATGCAATTAATTAAATATTAGTAATAATACAACTCGTTTTTAAATTTATTCTAAAAGCATTTAAATATAATTCAATCAAATAATTTATAATAATTATGTAACACACCACTATCATAGAGCATATGCCCGAACATTCAGAGGACATTTGAGAATATACCCTATGAGAATGGGATGTTAGAGCAATCATATTCTCTTATTCTAGCATCATAGAAACACAAGTATTTCAAATGACTAAATTTCCTCATTTCATTCACAAAAATAAACTTACTTTGTCATTACATTCCATAATCCATATATTTACATAGGGATGGCAAAATCGACCCGGTCATGGGACTAGACCACGGGCCGACCCGTGACCCGACTATTCTTTCAAAAACGACATCATTTTGTCAAAAAACGACTTTGTTTTTGACTTTTTCTTTAAAATATATATGTGATGGTCTGAGTTTAGCCCAACCTGTCTGTGGCCCGTCAAGTCACGAGCTGACCCATCCCGACCCGCCGAGCCGCGGGCTACACTAGCTAGGGATCAGGCCAGGATGGGTAGGACCATGAGCAACCTGGGCTTGACTTGGCCCATTGACATCCCTATATTTACAGTACAAAAACATCTGAGAGTTTATTGTTCTATACAAAATATCTAACATGAAATGGAATGCTAACAGAAATATTCTAATTAAACTCCTCAGATATCAGCTGACTAGACCTTCAAGTCATTCTTGTTTCCAAAGTTGTCAATACTAAACTGCTACTAGATTGCCTTAGAAGCTACGTCTCCTCAGTACCTAAAAATCAACGTTGTAATTTTGATGAATTTTGCAAACTCAGTGAGTAAACCATCATCCATGTACTCACTCAAAACAGAACACAAATATCACAAGTATATAACATAATTCAATCAATATCTCACATCATTCAGAATCAAATCTCATATATCACATCATTCAGAATTTAGTACCTGATCACAGTATACATCATATTTCAACAAGCCCATTATGAATATAAACATTTCATATAATCATTTTAGAATATTTCAATCATTCATATCATCAACATGTACACAAACTTTGCATACTATTGTATCAACTCAATTTAGTCATTCTTTGCAATCATTCACATGATCCATGTAAAGATATATATGCGAATGCACATGAGACTCCACTTTCATTTTTATTTTGTTGTGACCGAGCTCCTATTGAACTGTCTCGTATTCTTTATGAATATTGGGCTCATTTCAGATATTGTCTCATATCCAATGTGGATACCGAACTCATTAATCGTTGAACCTGTGGCTCTTTGTGCACATTTCCTGAGCTTTAAGCTCTTTTTCACATTAGTCACTCCGGTCACAACTCCTTTATTTGATCATGCATATCAATGTCATGGAATGCATTAGTAACTTTTATTCAGTGTGCACAGTTATTTAGCATATTTATTGGATTTGAGCCCGACATTTATCATACAGTTAAGAACACATCTCATATTGCACATTAAATTTGAAAACACTTCCAATACAATCCCGAATATCAAACTCCTCGGATCAATAATGTCTGGAATATCACAATCATATCAGTAACAGTTCAACATTTGAAAGTTAATTAAAAACAATTCAAACATGGTGAGAAAACATCTAGGTTAACCACATAATTCAAACAGAAGCACATATATAATTGAGATTACACATCTAGGTCAACTCACAGTACGCTTCAGATAATTATTGCCTTGACGATCTGGCAATGTCTGGATGTTGTCAGTCTATTTGTGCTTCTATATCATGAAATACACACATAATTACACATTACTAACTTGGTTAATCAAATGAGTACTCAATCATACACATGTATATGTGTTATGTTCAATGCATGCTCAATTGACTATCCCAGGTATGTATCCTTATTCACAAGTCTTAATCATTCATTCATCATTGCTTGTATATATCTAGTTTTTAATTAGGTTTATATCTTAAGTAAGATTGATTACCACCCTCTCAATTCATCAATCATACATTCCTCATTCCTTTCTTAGCATTATATATTTACATAACTTCTCAATTCTCATTTAATTATATCTATTTCATTACTTATATCCTTTGGATTACATTTGTATTCATAAGAACATCTTTATACTATTAACAACTCATACTTCCTAAATTCATATACATTAATATCAAACAATCCATTCCTTAATTTATTACCTCAATTAACAACTTAATTTGTCAAACACTTAATCACTTAATTAAGCAACTTTCTAGGTTTATTTCAAGCCCCAATGATATCCTAATGCACTAAAGCAAAGAAACTTAACCTTATATGGTTTAACTATCACACAAAACACATTTTTTCACTTCAAAGCATTGCCCATGATTGCGGGAAGGAGCTTATGTAGCTCCCTTCAACACATCTTCGTCATAGTCCATTACTTATATCTCAATTATAACTTAATTATACTTCAAATCCTCATCAGTTCCATATCCAATTCTAATTCAAATCATTCATTTGGTAGCTTACAAATTATGTTCTTTTATGCATCAAAATCAAAACAGAAACTATCATTCATTGATCATACATGTAGTCCTAGTTCTTTCGCATTTCCAGATCACTATATTAACACTTTTCTTTAACATAAATTCAACTTCATTATGCCTCAAAATCCAATCTAATTCATCCATAAAATAATCTATAACTTTCGGTTTTTTATACGTCAAGAAACAAGCATAAAAGTGTCAAAGTTTATACATCATATTCTAGCACACTTCATCATCAACATCATATACAATCCATCTCGATTCAATCATCATAAACTTTCTATTACCACATGCCATAAAGATCAATCTTTTACTTACTTATCTAGCTCAAATTCCAGCTCAAAGATCAAGCTAATTCAATTCTTCATGCATGCAAAATCATCACAAATTCAAGGTAACAATAGGCTGGTTTTTGGCTAGAATAAAGGACAACAATAATCTAATTCTTTAACTATCTTGTGAAGGCTAAAAAGCATGGATTATTGGTGTAGCAATTGGACACAAACATAGACAAAACACAGGGATGTAAAGTTGAGAGGATTTTGGTGGTGTGAGAGGAAGACAGAAGAAGAAATGAACAAAACTGATTTTACTCTTACAGAAGCATAGTACCTTAGGTGCTAGGTGTCACCTTATTACCATGATATATATCCCTAAGCATGTAAGTCATTTGTCCCTTCCTTAGGTTGCCAATTGTCACCAACATGTTAGGCCATTTGTCACTCCATAATTAATGTCATTTGTCAATTAATTACCTATGCCAAATGTCACTCAATTATCTATGTCAAATGTCACTCAATTATAGGCTTAGTCATCCTAATTTTTCATGTATCCACTTGTCTTACCACTTGGTATTTTTCCTAGACTAAATGTACATTTAAATGCATCAATTTCTAATGGTAACAATTAATTTCAAGTTTACTAATTATAATCCACCAAACTAAAATTAAAGACATAAACAATACACAATTCACAATTCACATCATGAACATTTGGTTCACATGTGTTGTTCATTTTACACGTCTTTCATTTCATTGTTTTAAGGGCAAAAGACATATCTTTCCTCTAGTTCAAATAATCTTTAAAAAACTCCATGATCTTTAATTTTTTTTAAAACACTTTCTAATTTCCAATTTTTAACAAATATATTCTTCTAGATTTTGATTAAAATAATAATAAAACACGTGCAATATAAGCATTATACATAAAACACAAGCACTATGAACATTATACATAAATTGAAATTTTTACCATAAAATAACTTTAACTTTAACCCTTTAAAAGATTCAAATTAAACTTTAACATTTTCAAAACGTTTATAGCATACCTTAAATAATATAACATAAATATGTGGATGAGATGAGTCAAAATAGGATACGAACACCAAAAATAAAACAGGTGCTTTCATTTACTCCCAACGTCTCAAACTTTCCGAAACATTCTTCTCCAACTCTAAAGGTCAATTTTCTGTTTATTTACTCTATCCTTTTCAAACTTATTTAAAAATGTAAATGTTAATATTAAACTTTAAATTACTAAAATTACATCTATTTCTCATATTTTTATTTATCTAGAACCCTAAAATAATTAAATTTTAATACCACATCATTTAGATAAAATTGAAGGAAATATGATAAATAAACTTATATCTATTTAAATAGGGAGAGATTGATAATATTTTTTAAAAAGACCAGTATTAAAAAATTTGTTATAAACTACAATTTATCTACATTTTTTTGTAAAAATTGAAAGTTGCATTAAAATTTTAAATAATTTAAAGAGAATTTATTCAGAACAGAACCTTCAAAAAGCAGTACAACCATTAATAACTAGTTGCAGAGATAGAGAGAATTGCGGAGAAAAAGATGAAGCCGATGGTGACAAGACAAGTAAAGAGCGGCAGTGTGGGAGGGATGATCTTAAATTCCAATTACTATACTTCATGTCAGCCTTTTTTCCTTCTTTGTTTTGTCCATTCCTGTATCACTTTTGATCCCATTTCAAGCTCAAAAAATTAAAATTCATAAATCATGTGTTTATGTTAACAAGTTTATGCTATGTTTTCTCAAAAAAAGTTTATGCTATGTTCTATTAAATTTTATTTATATCAGTTCATACTCTATTATATTAAATTTTATTTATATATTTATATAGATCTATATAAATATGTGGATAAAATTAAATAACACTGAGTTAGAACACCCTAACATAAACAGGAGATCTCATTCTCCTTTTTGCTCCTTTACAAAATCTTTAATCATTATTTCAAGCAAAAACAAGGAAAAATATTATTTTGTCCATATTCAAAGAAAATATTACATGATTTTATCTTTGCCCATTTGTTGAATTATGAAAAGAAACAATTTTCTGACAATAATAATGAAAGTCTCGCTAATATGTAGAGTCTAAAGAGGTCTAATAGTATGTAGTCTTATCCGTAATCATAGAGAGACTATATCTAATAAACACGCATAAAAAATGAATGAAATAAAAATAAAAATAATATTCATAATATACATATAGAATAAAATAATACTAATTAAACATAAAAATAAAAGAGACATAAAACTAAATGTTATTTTATTGTTTCGTGTTTGAAGAAAATTATTTTTTAATTTTGAAAACTAAATATTCAAAGAAAATTTTACAAAAATTTATGGCAAATCACATAAAACAGCCTCTGTGATATACTTGATTATTCATCTTAGTCCCTGTGTTTTTAATTCTCATTCAAGATACCCCAATTGGGTATTTTCAGACAAATTTA
>JANKOD010000191.1:24227728-24238726 GCA_026284645.1 Erythroxylum acuminatum
CGATACAGGAATGTGGGCTTAAGTAAGCAGTAGCACCAATATTGGGTAACCATTCAGTAACATTATTGTTGGTGAAATGAGCAGTGTCATGGTTGGGTTGAATACTCATAGAAGAAAAGGCGGTGGTGATAACCAGTGGAGTGGTTCCAAAATTCATAATACCATAAGCAACAATAAGGAGCAATATATCCCCATTTCCAACATATTTGGCATTGGGTAGATGGCTTTCAATTGAAATTGGGCTTAGGATAAGAGGAAGTATGTGAAGCTTAAGTCTGGAAAGGGAATTGGGCTGAGGCTTGTTACTGGTGGGCTTCCTGAAGCTGCATGGGTCCATTATGTGATTGATCGTGAGTTGCACCATTAAGATTACCAGGCCTAAAACTTGGTCCAATTGCCCATCACTTCTGCCCAAATACGTTAAGGTTGCTAAAGGAAAAATTGGAGTTGCTAGATAAGTGGTTGGAGGAGTGTTGCCCCCGGCATCTTCTGCCACCGCCTCAGTTATAAAAGGAGTGGTTTGTGGTGGAGAGTGCGGCAAGGGCAGAATCCAACGACGGTGGTGCATAGAAGGATAGTAGACACTGCTCATAGGTAAGAGTTTTGCTTTGAGCTCTCCAAAGATAATAGGGGTTGAATGATTTTCAGTTTTCATTATAAACAACTCAAAATTTGTGGTAGAGATGTCGTTGAGATAATCGACGATGGCGCCAAAGCCCTTGTTAATAGTGTGAAGCTTTCAACAGAGGAGGGATCATTGAGAGGCAAATTAGAGCATGAAGTGGTCTTCAAGACCAACCCAGAGAGGCTAGCCATGTTGTGGCCGAGGGAAAGTCTGACGGTAGAGCTAGAGAGGAAGCTAGTAAGAAAATAGTACATAAGTTGATCATGTTTCTTCCATTTGATGCAATGTAGTGAATGAGAGTTTGCTTCTACTGGGGATAAAATGGTGCTATCGACAAATCCAATAAGATCTGAGGTAATGTAGATGACTTTAATTTTATTTCTCCATACCAAATAGTTTGCGGAATCTAGTGGTGTAGTCATGAAGTTTGTGACTTGGTTAAATGGTAATATGGGTGGATTGATTTCTAACACGGGTGTAATTGGGAATTCTTCATGTTTTAAGTTGATTCTGGTAGTGTTATGATGTGTGTGAAGGTTAGTGGTTTGTGCCAGAAGATGTTGGTATGTTGATAAATATTGGTTGCTTTAGTTGTGCGTAGTTGAATATGAAGTCTTGTATGTGTGAAATGGATAAGATTTGATGGTTTGTAATTGAGTTTAGGGATGTTTCTGCGAAGTTGTATAGTTAAGCTAAGTAATTGGCTAAATGGTAGTTTTTTTTGGGTAAGAAAAAGTGAGCAAAGCTCACAAAAGCATAAAACTACCTAACATAAGAGACCCCTACTAAATCATGATCAATCCATCTACTAACACTGGGGGGACTTGCCCCAAAACATGAAAACCAGGAGGAAAATCAAAAGCAAGATGGGAAAGGGGGTCAGCAGCAAAGTTCCCTTCTCTGTAGATGTGAGTGAGTTTCACATTATTGAATCGCTTCAGTAAGTCTAGAATTCTGTCAATAGAAGACAAACAACCTGAATTTGCTTGAAAACCTCCGGTCAACATCTTGACAGCAATCTCATTATCACATTCTACAAGAACATCCAAATAGGTAAGATTATAAGTGAGTTATATGCCATAATAAAGAGCCTACAAATCAGCATGAAGAATATAACAACGACCCGACCTTATCTTATACATTAAAGAATTTGAAAGTTTAATTGAAAAAAGAGATTAGAAAATAAAATTAATTAATTAATTTTAATTTATAAAATTGATTAATTTATGAAAATGACCAATTAATTAATAAATTAGTCGATTTTTAACAATAATAGTTAATAAAATAAATCAAATCGAAATATGAAAAATCAAATCAAAAATTCAACAAATTCAAAACTTTTAATTTTAAATCGACCCAACTATTTAAATTTTGTAATCATTTACATTTACAAATCGGTGCATTTTTTCTTCCTAGAGTGTGGGTACTAGTACTTTCACTTCCTGGAAAGGCAGTAAAAGGAAACTTGAAAATCGCAAATCAATAATTACCGTACCTCGTGTTCTAAGTCTAGTGAGTCCTAATGTCCCTATTCGTTCGTGTGTCATAAAAATAGAGTAGAATGAAGCTTAGGTTTCAAGGAAGTAATAGGTATAGTGTAATGAGTATTACATAAATGATTGATTTAATCTCACATGTAAGGTGGGTATAAAAAAATTATATAAAGATTAATCGATTTTTAATTTATTATTTCTTTTATTTTAAAATTGAAATTATTGTTAAGTGAGTTTAGAGAGTATGGTATAATTTGGTTTCACATTACAAGGAGACAAGACTATCTGAGGGATCTTGGGGTTCCAGAATTTACCTCCTCTAAGATCCTTGGGGTGGGGTCTTAGGGGTTTAGGATTAGTCCGGCTAAGCTGGAATACCTAATATAATAATAATAAAAAAAAGAAGCTTTAGATTGTTAATTGGACTTTGGGAACATCTAAGAAGAAGAGATTGGGATTTATATTGAAAGGCGAGGAAAAGTTCAAAATTTTGTAAACCTATTAATTAATTTTTGTAAACCTATTAATTGACTCCCCCTTAACTATTTTGAATTTGTAAATTTCTTAAATCCTAATTAAAATTGTTGATAAACCAACCTATACTAGACACTTTATATGTCAGTTGTTAAAAAAAAAGAATCGATACCTAAAAATTAATGTTTTAAAAACCGGATCAAAAGTTAAACTTAAGGTTTAAAATATTTAACAAGTATTAGATTATGATAAAATTGATTAAATAATCAATAAAATTGAATAATTTAACATATGATAAAAAAAGACTGACATTAATTTAATGTTTAATTGAAAAGGAAAATTAATTAATGAAAATTAATTAATTCATTTTAGTTTATAAAAATTGATTAATTTACAAAAATCAACCGATTTATTAATAGACTGGTCAATTTTAAAAAACAAGAGTTTAGAAAATGTCATTTTGAAAATGTCACTTTAAAATTTTCACAATTAAATCAATCGAACGAATCCAATTTTTCATTCATAACCTTAAATACGTTTATTAAAATTTAGCAAACCAAATTAAGTAATGAATGGTTCATTATGTTACACCAATAGATCGCCTTAAGATGAAGGTCAATTTCCTATTGGCCATGAATTGGTTAAAGATAAACGTTGAATTGAAATATTGATAACTTCTTAATACCCTTTTGTTAGATCAAATTAAAAAACAATATAATTTATGTAATAATCCACTACTTAAAATGGTAATCCCAGGGTCAGATCAGCTGCTTATCAGTTACAAAGTTGTCGATAAGCTTATTTCATAAGAAAAAGATGTAGATCACAATCATTTCAAGATCACCACAAGAACTAATCTAAGAGGTTGAAACATTTATAATAGTTCATACTCCGAAAAAACTCAAAGAGCAGAAGTTAAAGTTGTGTAAACAAAGATGGAACAAAGACACTACGAGTAATGCTAATGCGATCAAGTTTTGGGATGAGACAAATCATAAATCTTCCAATCTATAAAACAAAAATTCCAACGTCTTTTGCTACTATAACCTTCCTAACCACGATTTTTTTAGGCATTTCGCCCGGAAAAAGACTACAAGTGTAATAGACGCATCTGTTTGACGTACAAATGGAAAATATAACCGTACTGACTAAAATTGAAAATTTGATAGTATATTTCCCCTAAATATACTGTCAAAAATATATCCATAAACTCTACAATTTGTTTTCAGACAGACTTACCAAAGAATTGCAGCACGCATTGACATCTTCCTTGGCAGAACAAGCTGAAAAGTAGTATCCAGAACGTAGAAACAAAAATTCACTTAATCATACACTTTCTGATTCATAGGCTCGCACGGCATCTTGTAGATATTGCACAGCACCATTGTAATTCAGGAAGCCCATGAACCAAAATTCATGATTATCAGCTGAGATAACTTGGATGTATTTCTCAGCAGGATTTGTTCTGCTCGAAGAAGGATTGATTGCTTTGAGTTGATGTAATGGGATGACAACCTATTTCATAGGAAAAGTAACGGTAAGAGTACGGAAGGGAATTACAGAGACATGCGTCAAGAAGGGGAATGCCAAGTAAATATATATTGCAGAACGTGCGAGGAATAACACAATACACCAAAGTGCTGGAAACCTATAATTATAAAGGTCCAACAAGTTATTGGCAGAACTTTCACAACCAAGAACAGTTCGATGAAGAATATCACCAATTCATTTTTTATTGACATATTAAATCGCGAATGGAAATTTTTCTTATACCTATATCTCTCAGTAACCAGTAAAAGCATTAAAATATGACACAATTTTAAAGATAGCTCTCTACTTCGCTGCCTATATATGTGTAGGTGCATAACTATAAACAAATATAATTTTAAACATCTATTAAGTACATAGACCTGTAATGACTTTTCAGGCCCAATTAAGTTTCCTCTCAACCCTATAACAAATACCTTTATCCAATTTCCTAACATTTTGCAAACAGAAGATACAACAGAATTCCGTTCCTGTGTTGAAAATGAAGAACAAACTACCCTACAAGACATCGTGTGGTGAAAGATATTAAACCATAATGATGCATAGAGCACACAGTATCAATGATAGGTTTTGAGTAGATTTTCTGCCCGTTAAGCCCTCCCTCCCTCCTTTCATGCAAAGCAGAAAGACTTCTCTTTATGCTTAATATTTTTGTCACAAAATCTATTTCAATATTTGTACTCAAGCATTACCTAAATCAAATCCCATATTGCCACCTCCCCTACCCAAAACAAAAGGTTATGTTGGAATATTGGAAGTACAGGATATCAAAGTGCAAGAGTAAAAAGAGGTTCCAAAACTCATAACAAGTTTTCACAGCTTAGTATACAATAAATTAATGTGAATAGCTTATAGGTCATCCACATCGCATTATGAAATATTAACCTCATTGCTGTATCTTTGATGTACAAAATAAGGTTTGCCCTATCATGTGAGACAGCAGTGCATCTATGATAACGTACCTTATAATAGCTCCATTCAGTTTGTTCGCCGGATTGGTATGACAGGGGATTATCACTACAAAATGCAAGCTTCGCTGTAGATACATATAAAACCCCCATAACAGGACCAGCCGATGTGGACAGATAACACGCATATGAATTTTGGAGAATCTCTTCAGGGACTGTCTCAAATGTCTGTCTAAAGATCTTCTCATAACCACCTTCAGCTAGAACTTTTGTTCCTTGGGCGAGTCTTCCCAGAGCAGCCTCAGTAAAGCTAGGTGACGTTTTCACTAATTGGAGGTAAAGCAAGACAATTTAGTGACATTTCAACTCATCTTGGAGTGCAATCCACTGAAGCCTAATCTATTTCATGATTTTATAATACGTACAATAATAAACATGTTAAAAAAAAGAGACAAGATTTTCTAACAAAATAAAATCACATTTACTTCGGTACCAAGGGAGGATTCCAAAACTATAGAACATATTGAAAATAAATCAGCAAGAATTTCACATCAAGGTTCAATCACACATCTTCTCTTTCAAAACTTTCACTGAGAACTTAAAGAAATATTACCAGAAAATTGGATGTAAAATCCCCATATTCATACAGAGATAATCTAGTGAATCCCAGATACAAGATATCTCAACAACCATGTTCCTTAGTTGGGGGCAAAGCCGGGGAGAAAACACCTTTTCTCTTAACCTCTTACTTTATCGGTTTCAAATTCCACAATATTGTGTACCAGAAAATTGTGGAAAATATGCCAATGCACACTAAAAAAGCTACCAAAAATTCCACAATTCATTACAGTCCAAAACCACAGCCATTGATCAGATCTCCTCAATCTACCATTCTTCAGCTATTACGTACTCCTAAAATGTTATTGATAAACAAATTTGAGATCATTGAACACTTGAAACAATAGATAAAACTCAGTTCCCTAGCAGTTCATCTAATCGTTGAAGTTCCCTGACAACATCAAAGTCAGACTGAATGAATTTCACAAGCATGCTATCTCCTAACTAATAATCAGATGTAATGATCATGTAATTACATAACCAGTCAATATCGGAATTAGATCAACTGTCAATCATCCCACCTAACGAAAAACAAAGAGAAATGCAAAATAGTTATATCTGACAGTTAATTAATTACTGACAGTGCTGCCACGTGTTCCCAGCGAGATCTTCAGCTTTCCTACTCGCTTCTCCAACCTTCTTTCCCCATCTTCCTAGCACGTTCTTCACGGTCCCCATCCTCTCTGCTCGAACAATGACGCAAATAATATTTGAAAAAACAAACGATAAAAATAGCTCAATTTTTCATATATTTTGATTCACCTTTGAACGATAAGGAAGATGAAGAGGACGCCGGAGAAGAAGAAGTGTTGGGGTTAGATCCATCGAAGTAAACATCTCTGCTGTTATTATAACTATTGCTATTGTTCCGAGAGTCGCTCACCAAATCGGGACTCCAGCGGACCGACTTTCTAGTAGATCCATTACGGTTAGCGGCTTGTAACTGCTCGCTTTCGGCGGCCGAAGTCTGCGATTCCGATCCGGCGACAGAGGGAATTTTGTTCGCCTCTACGTTTAGAGCATCGTCGGCTTTCAGATCCTTAAGAGTCTGATTACGCTGCGGATCCAGACCGTCCAGTTCGGGTTTCCGCTCCGTCTCCGACTTGGAGTGGGGTTCCATGTTCTAAATGATCGGGTCACGGTGGCGCGTGAAATTGAAGGAGTTTAACGTTGTCTTATTTTATACATATATTTTCGCTTTTGTTGTTTTTACTTTTTATATTTTATTTTTCTTTGGAGAAAGTGAAGGCTTTGTCTGGACGAGTGGTATTTGTTGGATTGCACGACTAAACGGGATGTCGTTTTTCGGCGCGTTTCATTCAACTGAGTACCAAGTCCAGCACAAGGCCCAAACAAATAATAGTGGTTATTTACGGCTGATGTGCTTGAAAATTGTGTAAATTAAATATTATTTTTAATTATATTAATACTAAATGATGACATGAATTTCCTCTTGAATTAAATTTTTTAAAAATGATTAGTTAATAATACCCTAGGATTATAAAAATAATTTTTCTTATCATAAAAAATTCAAAACTATTATTCTTTGGGGAGCATACCAAATACATTATTAATAATATATGATTATTGATTAATCACATATTCTAATTAAGTAATTCAAAATTAAACAATTAACTCAATTTAATTAAATCAAAGGCCTTGTTGTGAATCCATTAGTAGGATGGTGATGGGCTAGCCTATGGGCTAGATTTATATATTTTTAATAGATCAACCTATAGATTAGATCCAAGTTCGACTGGACCTAATTAAAAAAAGTCATTGTTTTATACTTTTATTTTACAAAAATTAGCGGGATTGACTCATAGATCGATCTATTGTCATCCCTATCTGTTAGTAATTTTTTTTGAAAATTTTCATTTGTTATAATGTAAAAAAGATTATTTTAATAAAATTTCATAACATCATCGTTATTATTACTTAAAAATAAATAACTCAATATTGAATTATGTTAAAAATAATTAAATTATTAATGATTAAAAAACTTGAAATTGAATAAAAAATCTTGAGTTATTATTGAATTTATTTTGTTCTCTTTTATGTAATAATAACAACAATAATAATCTAGTGAAAGTTTGGGCGATACACAAGGCCTGAAAAGGTCTAACAATACGTAGTCTTATCCTTATAAAAGACTCTTTTTTATAAAGTGTACCTAAAAGCCAACTAATCTTTTAACCTAGAGGAGCTAAATAAGGTAAAAGTAGGTCAAATCATTTTTATTTTTGTTTTAAATTTAATCAAATTAAGTAGTCAATTTCATGAATATTTCAAATAAGATCAAGTTAAATTAATTTTTTTTTGCAAACATTTAAATCAAAATTAAATCAATTTTCTATAAGTTTTGAGTTAGGTCAAGCATCCTATCCACCAAGCATTAGTTTTTTGTGATGGAATGTTTCTGATGACCTAATACCAGAAAGGGCCTGCATAGTGCTTCAGTTGTATTGCTATCGCTTTTGTCTATTAGTAAAACAGAGACCTAGTCTATTGGTCTGACGGATTCGTTTAGCTTACTTTGAAACATCAATTAAGTTTGTAACGAACAAATGAGCAGATGTCCAAGGTTTTACTAGACTTGGCAAATCAGTATAGGAATCAATAATAACGTACCCTTATCTTTTAACCTAGACATCAATTAACGACTAGGACGGATGTTCATAAAGTTTTAGGTGGGACCGACCAGACATAATTAACGACTAGGATTGATGTTTGTGAAGTTTTAGGTAGGACCTGCTCAACGTGACTTAAATTGGTTTTTCTAAGACGCAATAAAAAATGAGAAGGAACGGCACAAGTCTCTTTCAGTCTTTCGCCACCCCCCTTCCTTGGGATCTTTCGTTCCGCCTTCTTAAGGCTGGCGTGTTCTCGGAAGATGAGATGCGAATTGGGAGGACCACCCGTGCTTAGAGTTGTAATTGTATCGTACACGGTTAGATCTATCTAGATTGTAGTGTAGGACGGGTTGTAAAGGTTGACTTCAGTTGAACTGCAGCTTCCAAGGTCCTTCCCGTTGCAGTACACGGCGGGTTGGCCAACGTCCTTCCAATTGTGCACGGCAGTGACGTCCAACTCGGTTTGATTTGGTCCCTCTTTGGATTTTCAGGTTTGATACTAAGTTTAAGTTTGAACTGGCCGAGTCTGAGAACTTAAAATTTTATTAAAACGCGTACATTTTTAATAATATATATATATGTAATTAATTTATAAATTATATGTCATTTGGTTAACTAATAATTTAAAATTTAATTACAGCTGACTTCTTAGAGAAAACTAAAGAATTTTCACTAAATATTTAATTAAGTCAGTCTTAAAGGGTAAACAGATTGTTTTTGGGCAAGGTCGTGATTCCCTGCGTAATATGTGTTCAAAGCTATCGTTTCCTACAGCTCATGTATTAATCTCCTACCACCAATCATGCCTCGTGCAATTCACGTGTCACCGACGATATTAAATACGTAAACAAGTTATTGGAATTCCAATTTCCAATAGATTTTACAGATGGTCTAATTCATTTTTAAAAAAATTATTCAATAGCTCTTCAAAAATAAAAAAAAATCAATAAAATTCCAAATCCAATTAAAAAACTTAATTAATTTAATTCCAAATTTATTTTAAAGCAAACGACACAAACTTCTTCTTAGGCGTGACAATCTGGCTTAATTAGGTCACGAGCTGAATTTCTTGACCCTATCAAGACATAACATCATTTTTATTTTTTTAAATTAAATGGAGGAGGGCCAGCGTGGCCCGTTTTTGGCTCGTGAGGTAATCCCGGCCTAACATGTCATGGGTCGGGCTTAACTCATTGTCGTCCGTACTTTTTCTATAGTTTAAAAAATTATTAATTTTTAAAATTATCAAAAAAGGATATTTTAATTCTCAATTTTTTACAAAAATTTATTCTTTTACACTTAAGTTAAAAATAATGATTAAATACCTGCAATATAATCATGAAACATAAATTAATCAAATACTATTTACAATTTAACTTAAGTCTCAAGCTTAAATCGGATTAATCAAATTTTATTTAAATTAGTAGTTTATTATAATTATCTTAAATTATTAATTTAAATCAAATATAATAATTTTAAATAAGACTTTAAAACTTAGTTAAATCGTATGAAATTTGATTAATAGACATTTAATATTCATACTTTGTATATTTTATAATTATTTTTAATCAAGAGAAAGAGCTTTAAAAAACTAAAAATTAAAAAAGAGATGAAAATTTTACTCTTAATTTTAATTATGTTTGACCCAATCAAACTTAAAAAATGTTACTAGGTTAAAAAAAAGTAGGAACATCTATATCACGAGTGCCCTCAAGGGGTGTGGCTCGATGGTTGAGAGCGGGGCTTGACTTCGATTAGATCCTAGGTCCGAGTTCATACTAGTCTCTCTTGTAAGAGCTTGAGACAGCCGGGGTTTTACCTGTAAGTGAAGAATTAGTTGGGCTCTTAATGATGAGATGCGTCCGCTTACTCACCTGTAGGGTGGTGCCTCAGTTGAATCTTCAGAGAAGAGTGTCCGCTTGGCCTGCCTACATGATTCTCTTGAATCTCAAAAAAAAAAAAAAACTATTACGAGTATATACAATTCAACGCGACAAAATATGATTAGTAACCAACACCGTATCATATAATAATCACAAGATTAGAATTAAACAAAGAGTCTAGAAATCTCTTATGGTTCAAACCCTCCTATTCTTGCCAGCTTTGGCCAGCTACTTACGTGGGTTGACTGACTTATCAGGGTTAAAGTTAGTTACACCCTTCCTGGTTCACACAGAAACTATGCAACGTCCTATTCAGATAGCCACGTGTCATCGAGCCCCTCAAAAGCCCCACGTCTTGCAAATACATAGTATTTAAGTTGTTCTCCCATTCGTAACGGTTACTTCGTTTTCGATTTTCGATTCCAATTATAATATGCTCCTCTACTCACTCTCGGCGTCTCTTCCCCATAAAACGGCTCTAAGCTTATATTTAATTACGATATTGTGGTATGGAACAAAAGGGTCGCCATCATCCATCGAGGCTACAGTAAGTTAGAGGTTACAAATCGACCTACACCCAAATTCAACAAGGCCATGATGAAATGATTAAATGGGTATTTGCCACGTGTTTAGATCTAGAAAAGGTCTTAAACTAATCATCATTCTTTGGCATTCACAATTTCATAAGTTAGTTTGGTTTAAGGATACACTTAAATTAAGATAAATTAAAAACTTATACCATAATAAGAGTCTTTTTAGAAGAATTTTAATTATTCAAAATAAGTGTCGTTTGCGACTTTTTATGCATATTTATAA
>JANKOD010000191.1:24278777-24290323 GCA_026284645.1 Erythroxylum acuminatum
TCACTGAGCACAATAAGACACCATAAAACTGAACAGAGGATCTTGTCTCACGTGAGGAGTCCAAAAAAGCAGTTTACGCACACACCTCCAACACGATGTCTATTCGTAATCTGACATAATTCACTTGAACTTTAATTAGAGATAAATATCTAATTTTACTTCTTAAAGAATGTTACTTATTTATACCATATTTTGATTTAAATTTTTAAACAGTATCTTGAAAACTTAATAATAAAAAATATCAAAATTAAGCAATAAGATATATAATAAATATCTTAACAGTGTTTTTATATAGAAATCCAAATGCCATTCTTCCTCACTCTGTCGTGCATCCCATGCTTTAGTGTGTAAGAAAGAAAGGTTCTTAGACCGTTTTAATGTCCTTTTCAATAAACGCCAAGGGTCATGCCATAACAACAACAACAACAATATGACGGCATCGGCAGGACGATTGGATACTTTATGAGTGGCCTTATATTCTAAAACTAATCACATATAAGTCAGAGTTAACCATCATCATTGTATATTTAATCAACCACATCATCCAAATTTAATATCATAAACATGCTTGCATGCTTGTCTTCTTGACTATGTTCATTGTACGATTAGTGTAAAATAAATATCACAATTACGCACAAAACCAACTACATAGTCAACAATGGATGATAATAAATGTTTTTAAGTTACTATTATTAAATAAATAATGGTTAATCATTACTTTACTCTATTTGATACTAGTAGTCTGAAATTTTAAAAATTATGTTGAAATATTCTAATTTTAAAATTTTAACAAGAACAACACGTTATAAAGTTTTTCGTTAACGTGGATGATATGAGTTTCACATATTGTATTTATTTATGTATAAATTATATTCTTAATTAATTAAAAATATGGAAAATCCTAAAATAATTATATGCACTTTCATATGTTTTACTTCATAATTGTTCTAAAATTTTTGATATTTTTAATTTATGAAATAATATAATTTATACATGACATAAATACAATATGTAATAGTTACGTGACAAATATATTAATCTAATATGACTCATCAGGTCATCTATACGAACTAAATGTTAGAATATTTCTGTTCAAAATTAAAATCTACAACATTTTTTCAGTATTTGTTTTTTAAAATTAAGATTAGTATTATGAAATTAAGGAAGGTTTATAATTTATTTTATAATTAATCCAATAAAATTATATTTTTAATATTTACAATATAAGTAATTATCCATATCAATCAATACTTAGACACATAAATTTTTAGTTGAATATAATATTGAATCATTAATTAATTTTAATTTTTTTCTAATTTAGTTAGTTTAGTTTTTTTTTTGGGTTAGAAGTTGACCTTAAACATATTTTAAGAATGCCTTTTTTGCTCAAATGACTTCATGTTGTTTTCTTTCTTAAAATATTATAAATAGCAACACGTATTTGAGATATATTATTAAAAAAAGGTTGTTTCTCTAATCTTTCCTATATAATAAACCCTTCGCCTTCTTCACCTACCTCCATAGCCTCCATTTCTATTACTAGAAGACACCATGTCTTATGCAGCTATAGATGCAGCAACTACCATCTCCAATGGCGTCACCACCGTGGACTGTCAGAAGCAAGTTCGGTCATGGAGGCTTCTCCGGTCACTCGTATCGCTTCTTATTCCAACATGCTACAGTTCATTCACGGAAGAACAAGAGACCAAGCAAAGGAAACGAACCATCCTCCAAAGACCTGCCTTTAACGGACATAAACCCACCTCCCAGGTCACTTCTTCCACTATAGTCACGGGCACTATCTTCGGGTTCCGACGGGGGAAAGTTAGCTTATGCTTCCAACCAAACGCCAAGTCGACCAACTCGGTTGTCCACCTCGAGCTTCCAGTGTCCACGGCAACCTTAGCTCGAGAAATGAACGGTGGTTTTCTACGAATAGCACTAGATTGCACGAGTCATGGAGCCAACAGTTCATATTCTCGATCGAGTTCGCTTCTGTCGATGCCGATATGGACTATATACTTCAACGGAAGGAGAGTTGGGTACGCAGTGCAGCGCAAGTCGTCAAAAAGTGATCTTGAAGCTTTAAAGTTGATGAATTCAGTAGTTACAGGTGCTGGGATTATTAGCGGCAAGGAATTTGATAGTGAAGATGAGCTCATGTACCTTAGAGGAAAGTTTGAGAGAGTTCGTGGATCATCCGAAGCTGAATCTTTTCATTTGATAGACCCAGAAGGGAACATCGGTCAGGAGCTTAGTGTTTTCTTTTACAGATCAAGATGATGACTTTCACAAACTCTTTTCTTTTTTCCATGGATGTTGGTCATTCCAAGTCCAGTTCAGGGATTCTTTAGAACCACTGTGTTCTTTTTGAAGCTGTGTTGATCATTTAACATGGCTTTTAGTGACCTGTACGCCAATCACATCTACGGCTGTTTTGTTCGAAAAGTAGGATTTTTCAGTCCATTACTGCTCAGATATAAGCTCCTAATTTACCAAAGCCGCTATTTGAGTTGGGGAAGGAGCTCTTCCGATTTACTTGAGATTGTAGGTTTGAATTATTTTTTATATACGTAGCTGTTTAAAATTTGAGGTTAAAGTTTTGCGAAAAATTTGGGGTTAGAGTTTTACCTCCCGTAAGGAATTTGTCCGGCTTGAGCAGGAATTAATCTGAGTATAGATGACTTAAAAGTGCCTTCTCATAGTTGAGACCCTCCTAATTAAACACCTCGTAAGCAACAAAAAAAATTGTTCACTAAAATAGTAATTATTCATATGTAGCTAAATTAGACATGTTTTCTTTTATTAGGCAAGCTTATTGATTATTTGGTACATCAAACTCCTTGGGCAGGTATAGATGGTAATGAGACATCACCTTAGTTGTTTACCTAACAATTAATATTTAGAGTTTCATTATAAATTATAATTAAATTGCCATTGTGTGATTTAATAGATTTTTTATTGAAATTGTAATCACATAATCCTTAAAGAGAAGATATTGTAAATCTAAAAGAAAAAATTACATTAATTTATTTAATTTTAAGGTCAATTATACATAAATTTTCAAAACTTTATTTTAGTTCATTTAATCTTATTTTTTTAAAAATATTCTCTTAAAACCTTCATTTCAACAATATAATTTTGATAGATTAAGTTCAAATAAAAAATTAAGAATAATTTCATAATTTTATTATTTGGTTAATTAAGAATATTAAACAATTTTATGGTAAAAGATGGGTAAAATTACATTTAATTAGAGAATCAATTTTAAATAAAGGAATAGATGAACCGGGCCTACCAGTGTTTCTAAGCCCAAGGACAACTGAGTTACGATCCAACATATCTCTATGAACCTAGTAATGAATCCATGGCTTTGATTATTGGGCCGGGCATATCTTTTTCCAGTTTAGTCCTAAACCAACGATCTGTTTTAGGGGTTCAAAGTATGAAGAATGTTAGGTCTCTGTGTTATGGTAGTAGCCCAAATCACAAGCAACAACTCTTGTTTAGTGCCATTTTTTTTCAATAATACCTAACAACCGAAATAAAAATATAAAATAAAGGGTCAAAGAGAAATTTTAAAAAACTTTATAATCTTAAAAATTATTAACTTTTTTAGTTTTCAAATTTTCAAAATTATGCTTCGATTAAAAATAATAATAAATATATGCAATATAAATAGACGAATCAAATACTAATTACATCATAATTCAATATAGCTCTTAGCATTGAATTAAAATAATTATATTCAACTAAAACTAATAATTTATTATAATTATTTTAAATTATTAATTTAAATCGCATTTAAGTGATTCTAGTTCCGTTTAAAAAATGAGTTAAATTATTATATTAGTGGCATTTGATTAATCTACTCTTGATATTTACAGTCATTATGTTTTGGTCGGAATTTAAGAGGACGGGTCTTTTTTTTTAGAAAACTGAAAATTCAAAGTTTTCTTAAGCTAAGGAAGTTTATATCTTTTACCCTAAAATAAGATTAGTTTTACGTCCAATTGTGTTTAATTGATACATTCAAATTAGACTAGACCAAAAATTTGAGATTCATATTTTAACCTTTGTGCTTTGTAGTTATGACTTGTCCTGTTCTCGTATGTCACTGCACACATCACAGCATTGAGACGCAATCTTAAAATACTATTAAGATGCTTAAGTCGGCCTAATTATATGTAATCGTTACAGATATTGACTATGTCAATGTTAAAAAAGTATTTGTGCTCGATTTGGGATCCACAAGGATTAAGGTGGAAATAGTTTTAAAATTGAAGTATTATATTCCTTTATATTTAAAATGAAAATTTATTTCTACTTTGTATAAGAAAAATTTATATTAGTTTTCATTCTAAGCAGAGATGTTAAAAAGAACCCGACTTAGCCCGGTCTAATTTTGGCGTGACCTGATCGTTACTTCAAAAATGACGTTATTTTTGAAGTTTTTCTTAAAAAAAAATATAGCAGGCTGTGCCATGAGCCACCCATCTCGACCCATCGGACAACAGGCCACGCTGCTCCTGGCCCTGGCTAGGAGTAACACACACCTGACTTGACGTATTGACATCTCTAATTCTTAAAAATAAATAACTTTAAATGAAATAAATTTTAGATTGACATCCTTAATATACCTTATGTATTATTCTAAATTAGCTGGTATTCACAAATAAATCATTCACTCAAAAGTCAAAATATTACTTATTATTGGTTCTTCATGATCCATCATGATGTTACAAGAACTTGCAATATATGTAATATAAACGATATGTAACTTTCACTTAGTAAACAACAAGAAGATGATCTTTAAATGGAAATGATATGTGTTTACATCGTAGATACAAATAGCAGATAAAAAATGCATTGTCATTTTCGCCATTGCTGTAAATTAACCGGTTTTTGACAAATATAATGTCTGTTACGATTACTTCAACAATGTCATCTTCTGATCTTGAAACTAAACAATGCTCTTGTCCATCGTGATGAGATAGGAACGTTTAATGCTCTTGTTTATTACTTATAACGTTTCTGCAGGATCAGTGGAGATCAAGTTAGATATAACATTATTTCATGGCTTGGGTTACAATTGCTCTGTCCTTGATAGGACTAGGTTTGATCTTTCAAGCGTGGGTTGGAAAGAGTAATAGCAAGGTTAAGAAACTACCTCCTGGTCCAAAAGGGTTGCCAATTATCGGTTGCCTTCACCTGTTGGGAAAGTACCCTCAGCGAGCTTTGCAAGACCTAGCCAAAAAACATGGTCCGCTCATGCACATGAGGCTAGGTTTCGTTCCGACCATTGTCGTGTCGTCTCCTCAGATGGCGGAGTTGTTCCTCAAGACACATGATCTTGTGTTTGCTAGCAGACCACCACTTGAGGCTGCAAAGTACATAGGTTACGACCAAACAACAACGGCCTTTTCTCCTTATGGATCTTACTGGCGAAATATGCGCAAGCTTTGCACTCTTGAGTTGCTTAGCAACCTTAAAGTCAATTCCTTCAAGTCCTTCAGAAAGGAAGAGATAGACCTCTTGATTGATTACATTAAACAGGCTTCTTATGAACGAGTTGCTGTTAATCTTAGTGCAAAGGTCTCGTCTCTTGGTGCTGATATCACCTGCAGAATGATTTTTGGCAAGAAATACACAGACGAGGAGTTCGGTGGTAGAGGTTTTACAGCTGTGATTCACGACGGCATGCAAGTAACAGCACTTCCCAACTTGGCTGATTACATTCCGCCGATTGCTCCGTTGGATCTTCAGGGTCTGAGAAAGCGAATGAGGGCTATTAGCAAGGTGTTTGATGGTTTCTTTGAGAAGATAATCGATGACCACATACAAAACAAGGATGAGAACAGAACCAAGGACTTTGTTGATATCTTGTTGGGTTTCGTAGGATCCAAAGAAACTGAGTACAGCATTGTTCGAGACAACATCAAAGCCGTAATGTTGGTAAGTTATCTTGTCCTATGCTTAAGATTTACGGGATATACCATCAGTTAATTTCTTGCAATATCAGTAGGTAGCCATCGAAATGATTCATCTGACTTTCACTGTTGATCCCCCAATTATTCCACTGCTTTGGAATTGTGAGAAAGAAGAAAATTTTAATAATAAATTTATTTTGGGGGTTTAAACGATTATAAGTTCAATAATTATTAATTAGCACATTGATTTGTAACTTTTTTTTATACATTTATAAACAGTTTCACCTCTTTGCTTATTTTTAAGGTAAAATTATTATAATCACCTTTTATACGAGATATAATAATTTCTCTATCTTAAAATTTTGATGTCCTTATTATGTTTAATCTATAATTTATAATCTTCTTTATATAAAATAAAATAAAAAAGGGTTCAGAAAATTATAATTTTAGAAATAATTTATTATAAAATTAATTAATAATTTATTGTACACATATAAAAGTTTTGACTTCCACTATGACTTTGAGTATGAAATTGTGACATCCATTTTCTATATAAGATCTCATAATATCATTTCTTTAAAATTTTGATATTCTCGTTAATGTCTAATTCACAATTTGCCGAGTATTTATTTGAAAAACTTTTTTGATTAGCTTGTTTTTAGTTAGCAAAAATTACATTACTTGTCTTTCGTTATTTTAATCCATGAATGCATAACCATATAATACTGGAGGAGATTAACTAGTTCATACTCTCAAAGTGTCTTCGGTGATTCCAAGACTTCCTATCTTCCATTTCTTGAGATAGAATCTTTACTGACTTTGATCCTTCTTATTATGGTTTTCTCATTTGGATTTCATTGCAGGACATGCTTGCAGCTTCGATGGATACTTCAACTACAGTAGTTGAGTGGGCACTATCAGAGCTCATGAAGAACCCTCAAATAATGAAGAAACTTCAAAAGGAATTGGACGAAAGGGTGACCCTGAACAGAATGTTAGAAGAATCAGACATGGAAGGCTTGAACTACTTAGACATGGTTATCAAAGAGACTTTCAGGCTCCACCCAGTTGCACCATTGTTGCTTCCTCACATGTCAACTGAAGATATTACCATCGAAGGCTTTGACATTCCCAAAAATTCTCGCGTTTTCATTAACACTTGGGCTATTGGGAGAGATCCAACAGTCTGGTCAGATGCAGAAACGTTCATTCCTGAGAGGTTTGTTGGGAGTAACATAGACTTCAGAGGACAGGACTTTGAGTTACTTCCATTTGGTTCTGGTCGCAGAAGCTGTCCTGGAATGCAAATGGGCATGATCACCGTGCGTCTAATCCTGGCGAGATTGGTGCATAGCTTCGATTGGGAACTTCCTTATGGTAAGTTGCCAAGTGAGTTGGATATGACTGAGGTGTTCAGCTTGGCAACACATAGAGCAACACCTTTACTCGCCATTCCCACTTATCGCCTCATCATTTGATGCCTTGAACCTTGAAATTAATGCAAGTCATTGCAGTGCAATCAGCAATTTGAAACTAGGTAATTCCATTTCATGGTCCACTAGAGGACGACCTTGGCAATGGCACCATATCTTTAGATTGAAGTTTGATTGTGTTGAACACAGCCAATGTTTACCCAATACTGGTCTTATATACATTGCCTGATACAATTTACAATTGGTCATCCAATAATTTTCTGTCAAGTATAACTCAAGTTCTTGGCTATATTCGTTTCAGAAACATAAAATTGGAATTGGTTCGTTTTTGTTATAGTTGCATTGCAGATTTCAAAATTTTGAAGACTTGTTAAAGTTATATTACTTATCGACTTTCATTTTTAGAAAAAATACAAGCAGAATTTTTTTTTCCTACTGAAATTCCTCTAAATTTAAAAGAGTGCTTCAAAAACATTGTAAATCTAAAAAAAGAAACCTTTTTCTAATAATTTCTAGTGGGTTATAAGCCCAGAAAAATCTTATATAATAACGAATTTGCTTTAATTATCATGTTAATTAAGATTTTTTCAAGATTCCTTAGTTATTTTTGATAAAAAAATAAGTGTGAATTATAAGAAAATTCTATTTTCAAGAAAAGGAAGAGGTAGACGAGAATTATTTATATTTCTTAATCCAAGGTCCGCATAATTACTAATCCAACTTAGTTTTACAAACCTAATCATTAACCTAAAATGTAGTGTTATGTCTTGGGTTAGATTGGATTTAATGCACAAATCACTTAATAATAAGGTTCAATTTCTTAAATCTCACCATTAGCTTAAAGTTTTTTATCTAAATTTTCATAAATAAAAGAAATAATTGAATATACATGATTCTCTATCTATTTAGAAAGTTTCCTGATGTACAGTTTCTTGAATCTAAGTCTATGAAATCATGGTCAAACTTTCTTATGTTCTCACTCTTTCACTACACACTTTGATCCCTAAAAAATATATAAGATTAAGTAGTAAAAATCATAAATAAATATAAAATTATACCTATTCTATTTTATATGTCACAAACATTTACAATTGTCCTTATATAGTAAAACCAAATTTTTTGAAACACATGTTAAGAAATAAACCATGCAAATGCAAGAATAACAAACCAAAAGTTAACTCAGTCATGTTAATTATTACACAAATCCTACACTTATTTAGGGCAGGCATTAACTAATTTGCTCTAATTAACAGATGACCTTTGTTAATTTGTTATAGACAACAAAATGGCAATAACAAGCAGAATCATGAGCATAAAAGTGTCCTTGTAAAGCTTCTATTCTTGTTCAATATTAGAAGAGAAGGAGATTTTGGACTGTAGTTAAGCCATGATGAAGATATTAAGGGTTAAAAAGAGGGATCTTGTAACATCCCATGTGATAAATGTAGAGCATCTTCTTTGAAAGGAGAGAAAAGGTGAAAGTTTGTGTATGTTTATAAAAAAGAATATTAATGAACTTATTGAAGAGTATATATATTTAATTGGTTGTAACTAGTTGTTGTAGCTAATTGTAGTTAGGAGTTTATTAATTAGTTCTTTTAGCAACACTACAACACATGCTTATATTTTTCTGTATAAAAAGACTTGTACATGGGATGAAATATAGAGTGGTTTTTCCCTCATCTGGTTTCTTACTCTGTTTACGTTCTCTATATGGTGTCAGAGCTAGTAATCGTTTTCTTCAAGGTTTAGATTTGGATTTTACAGATTTCATAGATTCTTTCTCAGCTGGTTATAGTTGAGGTGATTCTTGTTCAGTCGATTGGAACTAATTTTTTTGTTGGTTTGTTCTTTTTTGGATTGATTGTTTCCTGTGCTTACATAACAATGGTGGTTGGTGATGAGCAGGGAGCTGACTTCAAGAAAGCTCTAATGACTTTGACGGAGTCTGATAATCCTGGTGTGAATTTGGTTTTTATTCCTCTCAATGGGTTTAATTATTGAACTTGGAGCATATCAATGAGGAAGGTGTTGGCTGCGAAACACAAATTAGGGTTCATAACTGGCAAGATAAAGATGCCAGCTAAAGATGCAGATGATTTTGAAGAATGGATAAGCGTTAATGCCATGGTTGAGTCTTGGATCTTAAATTCCTTGACTCCAGAATTACATGATGCTTTTCTGTATGTTTCTTCTACTTGATTTTGGTTTTCTTCAATCCCCTTATGATCACTGCCTGTTTGTTCTAGACAAGAATAGTTGTTTTTTAATGTTACTTGTCTATGTTGATGATTTACTCATCAGTGGGAGTTCTGATGATGCGATCTGTCATTTGAAACAAGCATTAGATGAGAGGTTCACAATTAAGGTTTTAGGCTTAGCAAAACATCTTACTTTTTGAATAGTTATCAATTAACAAGTGCCTTCTCTCTTCCTTTAATGCTCTGCCTTCTCTCTTCCTTTGCCTTCCCGCCTAACTCACTCTTCCCGTTTTGCCCCTTCTTTTTTCCTCCTTTTCCTCACTGTCTGTCGGCTTCCTGGGGTGTGGGCGTCTTTTCCAGGGTAGCCTTCGGGCTCCCTGCCCCAGTGTCTGGTGATGGCTGTCCCAGTTTCAGCCCCCGATCCTTTTCCCCCTCTTCCCTCCTCACTCTCTCCCAATCCAGGTGTCTCTAGTCGTGCTCTGGCGTAGGTTCCTAGTGGACCTCCTCGACCCCTGCCCTCGGACGATGGGTCTGTCCCTGGGGCTCAATGCAGGTTGGCTGCTCCCGTGGCATCTGTCGCCTCTCCCTCGACTACCGCCTTGGGGGCGACTTCTGCCTCGCCGGACGCTATGGTCGGTGGGGCCTGGTCTGGGCGTGCGGGGGCTCCTCAGTCCCGAGGTAAGCTCACTTTTCACCCGAATGTGCTGCTTGATGGAGTGGTGTCTCCTCTGGTGGAGTTGCTCCGAGCTGGTGCTCGGGCTTGGTCTAATGCCTTAGTGGGTTTTTTCTGGTAAAAGCGTTTGGTGTTTCCGGTGGTGAATGCATGGGTTAAGGCTAGTTGGGGCAAGAAGGGATTTGAGAAAGCTCTACTTATGAAGGATGGCCTATTTTTGTTTAAGTTCTGTCCGCAGTCTAACCTCCGTGAAATCCTTGAGCTTGGCCCTTGGCATATTGGTAACCAACCTTTGTTTTTGAGACAATGGACGACAGGGATGAGTCTGGATAAGGGCTCCGTTGAGGTTCTACCGTTATGGGTACAATTTCATGGGTTACCGATGGAGTATTGGATGCTGGAGGGATTGAGTCATTTGGCCAGTAGTATTGGCAAACCTATTTGCCTTGACTCCCAGACATTGAAAATGGACCGGATTGGTTTTGTAAAAATTTGTATTGAAGTGTCGAAGATTGCGGTTCTGCCCGATTCTTTGAAAATTCACAGATTGGATGATGTGGGCGAAGTGAGTTGTACCACTATCTCTGTCACTTACCCGTGGAAGCCTTCGGTAGCTGGGAAACAATGGGTTCCTACGGGCCGGCAGTTTAAGGTTGATGAGCATGACAATCGGGTCCTGGGTGATTCCCAAGGACAGGATCCAGTTCGGTTGGATGAGCAGGGGACTCGGCTGCAGTCGGGTTCTGTTTCTGGTCCGAATGAGGCTCCTGCTAAGGTTGGGGTTAGCTTGTCGGGTGATTCTCCTAGTGGCTCAGGAGGCTGTCCGTCCCCTAGTGTGTGCCTTGAGACAACTGCCGCTCATGATACTATTATAGCCGCAGTACTGGATAGTCTTGGCCTTGTTCAGCCTGATATGCCAGTCCGGCCAACTAGCCCTTCCACTCCTCTTCCTCCGTCGCCTGGTACCACTCAACCTGAGCTGGATGTTCCTGATTTGTTGGAGGAGGTCAGCGAGCCCGTCCTTGCCATTAGTGTTGGACCTGCGGTAACTGCTAGTGGCATCCTTGAGGAGGGGGAGATCTCTCCAAGTTTGGCCAAGCCTAAACGGCTGACTGCTAAGAAGAAACCGAAGAAGAAGAAGCACAAAGGGGTTATTTCCCCTGAGTGCCTATTCTCGTGTGTTCATTAACACTTGGGCCATGGGGAGAGATCCAACCGTCTGGTCAAATGCGGAAACGTTCATTCCTGAGAGGTTTGTTGGGAGTAACATAGACTTCAGAGGACAGGACTTTGAGTTACTTCCATTTGG
>JANKOD010000191.1:24344550-24356152 GCA_026284645.1 Erythroxylum acuminatum
CACAAGCAAAACATCACAAAAGCCTACCAAAAGAACATAAAACACAAAGAATTAACATGACAAAATGCAAGTTATCACACAATTTACCTTCTCTTGTTTATGTTTGCTTAATCATTTGGTATCAGAGCGATGTTTAACATTTATTGTGTTTTATAGCACTTAATAGGTCATGGCAAACAATTTGAGAAGCCTTGACAAACAATTTGTTTCAAAGTCTCCTTACTTCAATGGAAACAACTACTCATATTGGAAAGAGAGAATGACAATCTATCTCCAATTTGTGGATATTGAAGTATGGCAAGCCATCACAGCTGGAGCTACACTCCCCACTACAGAAAATATAGAAGTATGGTCCGATGTTGATAGAAGAAACGCACAGCTAAATTCTAAAGCAAAACATCATCAGATCTGTGCACTATCTCTAGAAGAATATGAAAAGAGATCCTACTGCTCTATAGCAAAAGGAATGTGGGATAAACTACAAGTCACCTTTGAAGGAACGAATGAGATAAAGAAACATAAAATAAGCCTTTTAGTGCAATACAAAACTATTGGTATGAAACAAGGAGAAATAATAGATGAATTCTTCAGATGATTCAACAACATTACCGTGACCTTTTACTATCTACAATTGATGTAAACTGAAATTTCACAACTTGCAAAGGCAGTAAAAATGGTCAGAACCATGTCAGTATTTCTGAAATAAAAAAATAATTTATGGATTTTATAAAGAATTTTTCAAAAAATTTGTGGGTTTCATGTATTTCATAAATAAAATTTAAATAAAAAGAAAATTTATCTTTATAATTATAGGACAGCCGAAAACTTGTGCGATGGTTAATATAATCTAATTTTAAAAACATTTCAAAGAAAATGATAAAAGGGTAAAGTTTTAAAATAAGATATAAATTAAAATTTATACTTTATTATTATTTATGTGCTAATTATTTTTTTAAAATTAAAATAATATTAATATTTAAAAAATCAAATTATAAAGGATTCGTAATTATTCCGTCCCAAGATTTCGCTTAACTAGGTTCGGATGACAACGGGGATTTTGGGTAAACACAGGAAGATTGAGTGAATGAAGCTAATGCAACGGAGGCCAGAGAGGAAGGAATTGAAGAAACCAGGATTGTTCGGCGGCGTTGAAGGATCAGAAACAGATAAACCGCAGAAGAGTTTCGAAAGGGGAAAAGAAAACCTTTGCAGAACCCAAAAACATGAAACTTAGGAAATAATCACAACTCTCAAAACCTTGGAACTTTTAGGGACAATCGAAGATGACGATCACGACGTTGGGTCGGGTCGATTTCAGGTCGGGTCAATTCGGTTTGGGTAGGGTCAAATAGGATCAGGACTGGATCGGGTCGGATTATATTGGGCTGGTAAGTGATTTTTTGTCGGCTGCGGAATTCTGACCCAACTTGTGGGGGAAAGTTTGACGAGAAGATAAAAAGCTAGTTGCAGTGTTTCAATAAAAGAGTGGGCCACGGGTCGGGATGGAAAAAATCAAATCGGATCGAGTCGGGTCGAATGGGTCCTTCTCTCTAACAAACTCCGAAGAAGGAATCAAAATTCTTTCCTTCTGCTTCTTCGCCACGCTCAATTCAGATGAGTACATTGTCGGCGGTTATGCCTTGGGAATCACAATGAGGATCACATACAGTTCCTTCTGTACCGAGTGAGGATCGCTTCTTCTCTACTCAGGTAATCATTCTATTTAAAGTCTAGTAAGATATCTCTCTTATTATTTATGTCATGCGAAAAGATTAATCAATTTATAGACTAATGCCGAGTGGATTTGGTAGATGATTCACTATTACTTTAAGAAACGACATCAGCATCTGCATCAGCCCTTGTCTTCTCTTTGGTGTTTAGAATAAAAATGTGTATTTTCATTTTCTACTTTTGCAGTTATCCGAGAAGAAAGTAAACTCTCTGGAAATCCATTGTGATCGCAGTCGCAGTCGCAGTCACATTCACAGTCATGGAACATGATAGTCATGAGTCTAAACCAAGGCCAAGTGGTTCTTTTGGTGGGGATACCAGTGGAAGACATTCTGTGAATTTTTCACGACGTTTGTCCTTCCAAAGTGATGATGAAAAGGAAAGTGAAATTGTTTCAGAGGCGGGTGATATTGGCGATAGGGCTTTATGCAGTAGCCTTCATAGTGATGGTAGCAACATTAGACTTTCTTTTGATAATTCAGTGGAGAACGGGGCTTTTTCTGCTTCACAGTCAAGCAATTTGTCTCATGCAAATAGGTTCAGAGCTAATGCTTCAGCAGCAGCTTTGCATCCTTTATCCACTGAAGCAATGGTCGACAATAAGGAAAATGTCCAAGTGAGCTTTAGACTATCTGTTTTTAACGTTGTCTTTTTTGATAACGTGGGAATTCTTTTACTCTTTATTTTTTATTTTTATCTATTCATTGCATGGGTAAACCTTATTTGTTTCTTACTTGACTTCTATGATCAGGAGAGGGAAAAAGCTCTGACATTGCCACCATTTGTAGATTATGTCACATGTCTTGTTTATCTGGCTGTTTTTGGAATTCTTGGGGTAATTTTCGTCATCGTTTTATATACACCGATTCTTAAATGTTATACCCATAAATTTTTACTGGATTCTTGGCTCGCCTTCTTTGATTTTGTAAGTACATTATCTGGATACTGTTTTCCCCCTTTAACCTTGATAATACTTTTATGGTAGCGTCTTGTAAGTGTCTAAATTGTTATTGACAACCATGACCTCTGAAAAATTTAGTCATCACATAATATTTTCACAAATACGTTAAGAATTTGTAAGTACCAGTGCTTGTAGTTCTTGGTGACTTGATGATGACCTGTTGACGTCAATAGTATGGAAGTTTAGTCGAAATGAGCTCATGAAATTACTTGACGTTTTAGCCAGATTAAAGAATCTGTCTTGCTTCGTGTTATAGGTTCGGAGAACTCTATACCCTTAGTTACCATAATCGTTCAGGTGCTTGGAAGACGATGTTTGGTTTCTTCCACCGTTCTGTATAAACTAATGTTTGAAACGTCATGGTGGTGCAGGTTCTGACAAGGTACTTGCTACAAAAACTTTTTGGCCCTGGGATTGCCGGTGTTACAGGTGATCACTCCCCATTATACCGTGATCTTCCCTCTAACATGGTATCTATATCTCTCTCACTTTTCGACAAAAACATTTATAAGCGGAGCCCTTGTTCTTTCACACAAGTTTACTCTCTTGCAATGTATATTAGCAAGTAACATTATCACATGAGTTTGCCACGCATATTTCTTCTGTTCAACCACCTTCATGCTTGATTGTAAAGGGTGAAGCAACTTATTTTGTACTGAAGGTATGCATGAATTAAGTCTGTTAAGAATGCAAATAGTGGAGCTTTTCACATGATTTTCATATGGTTTAGTGCTTTCATTCTAGTTTCTTTATGTATTACAAGGCTTTGATTTGGCGGAGCCATCAAGTTATGTACCCTCAATTGTTAGATTCCAATTTTTTTAATGCTTCGAATTTAAGAGTTTGGCTTTTCATTCTATGTAATTTAAAAGACTGCGTAAGCAACTTGTCCCTCCATAATTCAAGACCTCTGCGACCTTGGGCGCTGGAGGGGACTAAGATGCTAAAATATATTCTGAGAGTGTTAGATGAAACTGGACTTATCTTACTATCAACTACTCTTGATTCTTAAAAGAAACAAATATATTCTCTTTTGTTCCTTGATCAAAATTTTGTTGTTTGTTTTCCTTGATGAATTGCTTTTGCCTATTCTATTAGGTCGGATCTTTTTTAATGGGATGGTGGGGTATCGTTTTCAAAGGAGATATATCCTATGTGTCTACTCATCTGGCCATTGGGTTAACGACGGGCTATTTGGGAAGTCTCACAACATTCAGTGGCTGGAATCAGAAAATGCTTGATCTCAGCGTTAATGGTCAGTGGGTACTTTCTGTGGTTGGAATTTTGATAGGTAACGTGGCACTTTGCATGATATGTTTGTAGTAAGGGGCAAGAGCTGTTTATCAGTAGGTGTCATTCATCTGTCCAATTTCTGTTTCATTTTAGCAGGATTGTTCTTGGCAGCCTACTCCATCAAATTTGGCGTTGAAACTGCCAAGTGTTTCAGGTTACTTCTCGAAAAGCTAAATATAAGTGGAAACTGCAACACCTGGAGGGTGGACAGCTGGAAGCGTCATTTATTAGTTATGGTGGTGCTGTTGCTGATACTGGCTCTGTTATTGAGTGTGAGTGGCACACAGCTTAAAGAGGACTATAACACTAATGCCAGTGGCGCCCAGCTATGGGTCGCATGCATAGTTGCAGCTCCAGGGGTTTGGATTAGGTGGTTCTTAGCACGACTCAACGGACGTGGGCTGGGAAAGACAGGACATTTCAAATGGTTACCATTTGGTACTCTAGCTGCCAACGTCTCTGCGGCTTCCATCATGGCAGCAATCTCTACTTTGAGAAAAGCAGTAAGTTCTTTTCTTTCTCTCCCAAGAAATTTTAACCCTTAACTGCCTACTAAATTCCGGGTTATGTGAGTGCATTTACGAATCATTGAGGAGGTGATGAATATGCAGGTGCATACTAAGTCTTGGAACATCATTTCATCCGGCCTACAGTTTGGATTTTTGGGTTGTTTAAGCACAGTTTCAACATTCATGGCTGAGTACTACGCAATGGAGGAAAGTACAAGAAGTTGGAGGGCCTATGCGTATGCCCTGACAACCATTATCCTCTCATTTGTTCTGGGGACCCTAATCTACTCTGTGCCTGTTTGGATAAGGGGATACAAGTAGGTTTCCTTCTGATACAATTTCTGTTAGTTTGAAATGATGCGCATGTGAATACTAAAACCCCATTTCTGGTACTCTGCCTTCGACATGAGCAAAAATTGGACCATTCCAATTGTCTGCCCTTGACTAGAGTAAGGTACTTGCAGTTCTTTTGGCGCACACTCCCATCATGTCGAATGAAACATGTGTAGGATGAGATTACGGAGAAGAACGAATTTCTTATGTTGTTACATCATTATGTTATAGATCAAGATATCTCCTTATTTCTGAAGGAGTGGGCCATAAACTTTGGTTATAAGGAATGTACTGGAAGTTAACATGGAAAATCTCATAAGTGGTGGTGGAATTGGAAATTCAAGGTATTCTTAATGTTGTTCTAAGCCTACTGGCTGAAATAAATGAAAATATTCAAAGAACAAAGCTTACTTATCTCCAGCATTCTTTAGATTACCGTCTGTCTATCATCCTGATTACGATCTTCTAACATGATAGCTAGGCTTGAAACATCTGAAAATTTATGAAGCTACTCAGATTAGTCCTTCACCTAACCATCACCTAACCATCAACAACGGTGGTCCTAGTTTTGGAAAAGATACTTACAACTTATTATGTTTGTTGCTCTTATCTTTTTATGAACATCTAAGCAGAATGGCTTAAAGGATAAAGTAATCTTTAGTGAAAAGTGAATAGCAATTTGCATAAGATCATCAGGAAGTGGAAGGAGGTGAAGCTAAAATCATCATATATATGTGGGAAGAACTTGTTCCAAGATTTGCCAATGGAGAAGGAATTTCTGGCTGAGCAGGAGACGTCTAGGATTCACGAATTTCTATTGTGTCTAGAAATTCGTTCCAATATTCTCAGCGTAGACCCTTTCATGAGCTGTGTGTATTCTATGATAATTCAGGAGACACAACACAAACAAGTGGTCCTGGCACGAGAAGACTGAAGAGAGATCAGAATCTATGGATTTGTTGTTTAAGCCACGACTCGAGTGAAGAATAATGTTGGGAGTGAGGAAGTGATATGTTTGAACTCCAAAAAGACAAGACATGAGGTGAAGGATTGCTATCAAATCATTGCATATCCGAAGTGGTGGACTTCAGGAAGAGGAGGCAGGAATGCTACTGACAAGAGGCTGTGGAAATGTGGCCGAGGTCTGGAAATTGCAGCTATAACAAACGCTACACAAGCAAGTTCTAGAGGTACCTCGACGCAAGGAGAAATTGTCTTGACTGGTACTGACCGAAAGGGATTTCCTTCTCTTTCGAGTGAAGATTGGGCAACGCTTATTTCAATGATACAATAATTGGTTGTTAGATACCGGCGCGTCTTAACACATGACCAGAAACAAAGCTCTTCTCATGAATTTGAGTGACACAGCAGTGACTTCAATCAGGTTGACTAATGGGCAATCGGCAGAAGCTGTCCAAGAGGGAATGGTTAATTTTGGACATGGATTGGTTTTGAATCATGTTTTGTTTGTCCCGTAACTATAATCTTATCTCAATTGCTCGTTTGATCGAAGCTTCGAGTTGTATAGTCACATTTACTAATATGCTGTGTGATATAGGACGGCACTTCAAGGATGCTAATTGATGCGGGTGAGCAATGGGATGAGTTCTATCTCTATCAAGAAGCTCCTCTCTTCCTCCATTCTATTACGAAGAGTACTTAGGACAAATTCAGTCACATTTCTATATTTCAATTGAACATTTTTTTAATTATTCTCAAAAAAGAAGATTCTTTCTTTTACCAAACATACGCGGATGCGATTATGATCTTATAATTTTCTTATA
Organism: Erythroxylum acuminatum; assembly: GCA_026284645.1. NCBI lineage: Eukaryota > Viridiplantae > Streptophyta > Magnoliopsida > Malpighiales > Erythroxylaceae > Erythroxylum > Erythroxylum acuminatum. Next base: position 24,351,162 of record JANKOD010000191.1, read on the forward strand.
GCTTATAATAAAAACAAGAAATCTTTTTCGATCAATCCGTTTACTCCTCATTTTTCGAGTTCAGAGAGATATTTTTTCAAGTTTGAATTTGTTCATGCTCTTATACTTCATTTTCTTTATTATTATTATTATTATTATTATTATTATTATTATTGTTATTATTATATCCACTTTTTCTTAGTCTCTTTTGTCATTATTTAAGTCCCATAAATTTGGTTTAATCTTGTCCAATCGAACCCCTTTTATCATTAAACGAAGGTTACAAAACAATCATATTGATTTTTCGATTTAAAAAAAGTATTATATGAAATCTTCAATTTTTTTCCTTTTTCACTATCCCTATCCCATAGGTTGAATGTTTGAATCAATAGAGAAGCTCTTCTTCTATATTTGTATCAATCAATATTATTATATTTCAATTTCTTCTCGACACTGCCTAAGGAAAATCTCTAATTGGATCCCAAAATGACAACTTAGTGCGAGGTTATCCGTGCATTTATGCACTTTTCAAATAGAAATCTAATTTTGAAAGATCATGGCTTTTGTGCTTGGGTGGGTCTTTGAGACCCTTTCAATGACCTATGTTGTGTTAAGAAATATCTATATAATACATGATAGCAACAGAACTAGGGAAAATATTAAAAAAAAAGACATTTGTTTTTATTAGTATTAGTTAGTGATCCTAACTCAATGAGTCCTTTCTTCCTTGATGAATTGTTAGTACTAATCTTACATTTTTTTTCTTTTTGTACCAAGCATAAATGAGCTTAGTGCGAAGAGGATTGTATCATTAGAGAAGCAAGGAGGTCAATCTCATTCAAATATACAATATGGATTCTAACAATGTAATGTAGTTTGACTCTTATGACGAACCGAATGAATCATCCTTTTCAATGAGGTCAATCTTTGCCTGCTAGGCAAGAGGATAACATATTACAAATTTTTGTCTTGATATAATAGGCATGTATTTTATTTCTATTAATAAGAAATTCGTAATTCATAAATGAAGTAGTTAATGAATGAATAGTTAATGGTGATTTATCACCAGCTTTTTTTTTATTTTTATAGTGACAAATCTTGTATATGTTCCTAAAGAAACGAATTCATTCATTTTTGGTGTCTTAAAGGGGTGTGAAAACACATAAGAACTTTTGAATATAAACGGAAAGGAGATGCAAATCCAGTTCCTTAAGAAATGGTAAGATCTTTGGTGAAAGAAAAAGGGGTAAGTATCATCTTGATTTGGTTTTAATTTCTCAAATTTCTTTCTTTTAAGAATAGTGAGTCATAGTCTTCTCCTACGTATATCAAATAGCACATGTTGAGCCAAATCTTCTTCATGCAAAATTTACTTTATTTAGATCAGGAAAATCATAAGCTTTTATGAAACCATGTGTTATGGCTCAAATCTGTAGTCAATCCCATCTTCGATAGAAGCAGTTGACAATTGAATCCAATTTTTTCCATTATTTTTGTATCTATAATATTGTAAAAAGAAGGCCTGATTCTAAGTTGTTCAAGAATAGTGGAGTTGAGTTTGTCGATATTTTTCCTTAGGATTAGTCAATTCTATTTCTCGATGGTGTAAAGTGTCACCTTGATGTGGTGGAAGTCATCAGTATAAGTCTGATTATCCCTAAACCCAGTATGACATTTTCTATTTTGACTTACTCCACCACCGTTGTGATCAAATGAGAATGGATAAATGGCTTGTGGGATTAATGCGCGGGGGTATAGATGGCTATATTTCTTGATGCAAACTTTAAGAGAATGTGAAGCCCATGGATACAAGTTATGCCTTAAAATGAAAGATAATTCCAAAAATGCTTTTTCTACGAACAAGGAAGCTATAAGGAATGCACCCAAGAATCTCATGGAGAGTTCAATCCTGGCCTAGGATGAACGATGGAGACATGATTAGCATATGCAAGTCGAACGAGAAGTGGTATTTCCAGTGGTAGAAATGTGAGTAACACGTAAGAACCTGCCAATAGGAAGGGAACAACAACTAGAAACGAGTGCTAATACCCCATAAGCTGAGGATCCAAATGGGGAATCTACTTAAGGAGGGGCTTGCGTCTAATTGGCTAGTTAGTGAGGCAATAACTTACTAAGGTGATGTTCAGTTGTTTGTTTGAGAGGATGATTAACCACACTGAGACTGAAACACGACCTAGACTCCTATGAGAGGTAGTAGTGGGGAATTTTCTACAATGAGATATGATATGAATAGAATTTGCTATATTTTTATATGTTATTTCATTTGAATTCATTTATATTTTTGTGTTTAATTGCTCCTTTTGTGTTCTTATTAATTTTGCACGTAGATTTAATGATGGAATACAAATACAAGATTAAAGTATGAAGTTTGGAAGCCATTAGGAGCTAGGAAGGTTGTCCATAATGCAGCCAACAAAGTGAAAAAGAAATGACTTAGAGAAGCATCAAAGAGGCTGTCCAAAACGATAGCCAAATGTGTTTAATAGAGAGTCAAAAAAAAACCTGTCCAAAATAGCAGCCCTTGGAGCCTTCCATACACACCAAACGATAGCATCTTTGGAGGTCTTCCTTGCTTTAAAATGCAGCTCAATTAGCCTTTAAAAATTCAGCAATATGACATCACCGTCAGCATTTTGGGAAGATAAGAAATGCTGCAAAAATGCAGCGTTGTGGGAGAGAGGGTTTACTGTGGTTTTAGGGACCAAAAAAACAAGAAAAGCAGCAGCCTCTATACCTACACCGCCTCCACTCACACACGCTGCAACCTTCATCCATTCACCATCCACTCGCAACACATACAGCCCTCCACCAACACAGCCCTCACTTCCACGCACAAGAAACAACGCAGCCTCACTCTCTAAAAAGGTAGACCCACTTCCACTGCCACACATGCAACCTTTATTGACCAGCACACCCATGCACGTAGTCACCAAGCTACCTCCAGTCTTTCACGCCTACAACCAACACCAACAACGCATCAAGCCTCCACTCATTCTCCAACAACGCAGCTCCCTCCAGCACGCACAACAACGCCTCACTCCATTACACTGACAGGTAACAACCCTCACTTTTACACATCTAGCACTTCCGCATCAGCCTTCATTCCCTTTACCATGCAGCATCCATTCACCGTTAAAGAAACAACCACACAAAGGAGATTGGAGAGCAAGTTGTTCTGCAGCAGATTGGGAGCTTTGTTCTTGTTTAATCCAATTCATATAGATATTTAGATCATATTTGCATTTATTTTTGCATGATCATTCATTCATTATAGTAGCATTTTTTAGGTTAATTGATTTAATTGTATTGAGATTGTTATGTATTTTATTTTCTCATTTTTTTCACTTAAAAAGCGTGAAATTTGGCCTCTAATTAGACCAAAGAAGTTGTTGTTGTAGGTGAATAAAAAAGAAGAAGACAAATCAGCTACAATTGGAGACTCATCTAGCTACAGCAATTGTTCACGCAACTTTTGGGAGGAGAGCACTAAGGTAACTTCAAGTGGGACACCAACACAAGAGAGCAAAAGAGGCAGTGGAGAGGATAAACTTACACCAATAGGGGGGCTCCATTTACTCAAGAATCCTCTCCACTCACTTGACATTTTGAGCTGTAAACGATACACCACATTCAGCACATGAGGAGAGTCCCACAAGACAAAAACAGCATAGCAAACCTAGCCAGCACCAGCTAGAATTATTTGGCTTCTCTTTTAACAAAGACACCAGCTAGTGGACAAAAGAGGCATGGAGTAGGAGACGTGACCAGGAGAGAAAAGAAATAAGTGAGAGACCAAAAGGAAGGATGCCCATGCAAGCCAGCTACTCACGCACTACATAGGGAGATAATAGCGTGGATCTAGGGGCTAGTTAAGAAAAGAAGGAGACAAGCATTATTGAAGAGCAGCGTGAGCTGGGGCATACACAAAAGGGGCAACTGTGCGTTAAAGAAAAAAAAATCCAAGGAGGAGGGCGTAAACTAGAGCTGAAAGGGGAGTATGCGTGAATCTAGGGGGTGAGTGAGAGCTGGGCGTTACATGGGTGGTGTGTGAGTAAAGTGAAATGGGCATGAACTAGAGCTGAAAAGGGAAGCAGCGTGAAGTGAAGTGTGTAGCGTGAATTGAATATGAAAATGAGTGAGTGAGTGAACAAGTGGGGGGTGTGCTGTGCAAAGGGGGTTGTGCGTTAGCTGAAGAGAGGAGCTGGAGTAAGTGACAGGTGTGTGAGTATGAGTAAGTGAATTGGTGTGTGAGTGAGTGCGTTAACTAAGTGAGTGTTGTGTGTAACAAGTAGCATGAAGTGAGTGTTACAAAGGGAGCTAGGGGGAAGATACAAACTAACGTTAAACACCAAGGAGAGCAGGAGAGTGGGTAGCGTTAACATTAGGGAGGAGTTGTGTGTGCGTTACATGAGTGAAGAGAACTGAAAAATACAGGAGAAAGACACATGCTGGGTGAATTGAGGCTGAACGTGAAGATTGGAGGAGAGGAATTAAATCAACAATAAGCATACACCAAGGAGTGAAGTGCGTGAACAGCAAGCCAAGAGGGAAGCCCCACCAACTCTCCACTCAAGCTATTTTCATATTCTATTACACAAACTCTTGCCACTAACATTTCAGGTGTTGGCTAAAAACATAAAAATGGTGGAAGCTATGTGGAAGCAAAGAGGGCTGCTGATGAAAAGAAGGTGAGCTTGGAAAATAGAGGGACCATACAGCAAAAAGGCTCCAGCACTCTGCAACTCCACGAACGCCACACCAACTGGAGGACGCAACATCAGGGAGAGGCGTAAAATAATAAAAGCGAAAAGGGAGACCCGAAAATTCATTTATCATCTGTTTATTATTTAGTGTCTCATATGATGTTTGTTGACTTGAATGTTTGTGGTTCTCATCCTACCATGAGTGAGTAGTTTCCCCGAAGCTTTAAGGTTGGGCTGAAGCTTTTAGCTAATTTTTGTAGATTAAATTTCGGTTGATTTATGAGTGTG
>JANKOD010000191.1:24421872-24436061 GCA_026284645.1 Erythroxylum acuminatum
CAGAATGATTTTTGGCAAGAAATACACAGACAAGGAGTTCGGTGGTAAAGGGTTTACATCTGTAATTCACGACGCCAAGCAATTATTCGCAGTTCCAAACTTGTCTGATTACATTCCACAGATTGCCCCGCTTGATCTTCAGGGTCTTAGAAAGCGTATGAAGGCTACTAGCAAGGTTTTTGATGGTTTCTTGGAGAAGATCATCGATGATCATATCCAAAACAAGGATGAGAACGGAACCAAGGACTTTGTTGATGTCCTGTTGAGCTTCGTTGGATCCCAAGAAACCGAGTATCATGTTGGACGCGACAACGTTAAAGCCATAATGTTGGTAAGTCGATCTTGTCGTAAAATTAAGCTATACTTATATGCCAAATATCTTGCAATATCAGTAAGTGGTCATGGACCGATTCATCGGAATTTATCGTCTGCCATTGATAGATTTGTCAATTGACCTATAAATTCATTTCCTGCTCTGCACCTAAGATGGACGGTTTACAAGTTTCTAATAATTAGGATGTGATTGATGAAATTTCTGAAAGTGTAGTATATATATATAAAGAGGAAGTTTAGGAGTTTATAGTTAATAATTTTGTATTTTTTGTTGACTATTTTACCCTTGCTTCTGTTTTCCTCTTCTGGAAATTTCCCTCCTTTCATCTTCACTGGTGAACGCTTCCCGGTACCTCTGCCCACCACTCGGCTGAGGTTCTCCACCCAAGGAGGGCCTGTCCAAGGCCTAGCATGGGACTTCGGGCTGTGGTGATCCGTCGAGTCTCTTCTTAGAAGACTTCTTGGTTCTCTCACGCGAGACCAATGGAGTGTCCGGAAAAGGGGCGAGATCTCGCACGCGAGACACGTGCTCCCACCACACAGACAGCAACTCCTCCACTAAAAACCAGTGCTTGGCATAGCAAACTCAACTTGGCGAGATCTCGGCACGCGAGACAGGCAATAATGTGCTCCCACCACACAGACAGCGACTCCTCCACTAAAAACCAATGCTTGGCACAGCAAACTCAACTTCCAACGATTGTATTTAGCTGAAGTATTACTCGGAAGTCATGAAGGATGGTGTCATTTGTAAACCCATCGAGCTTCTACAAGCGGGTGACAAGGCATGGTCTACGGCATTGGTGGGGTTATTTTGGAGCAAATGACCTGCATTCCCAGTGATCCATGCTTGGGCGACTGCCAAGTGGGGGAAGAAGGGATTGGAGAAAACCTTGCTTATTGACAACGGTACCATTCTTTTTAAATTTGCGATTGATGGTAATATGACTGAGATCATTGAATTGGGTCCATGGCATATTGGAGGCCAACCCATGTTTCTTAGGAAATGGCAACCGCGTATCGATTTTGATCGTGAATGCATTGAAGCTTTTCCCATGTGCGTACAATTTCATAATTTGTTGTTAGAGCTATGGACAGTGGAGCGTTTTAGTATTTAGCTAGCTCTTTGGGTAAACCTCTGATAATGGATGCTCAAACATCCAATATGGAGCGTATCGGGTATGCCAAGATTTGTGTTGAGATTAAGAGGAATTCTGATTTCCTTGAAAGTTTGACAGTGATGAAGTTAGGGGACATAGGTGAGTTGGTACCTTCAGAAGTTAAGGTTTCTTACCCATGGAAACCTAACCCTTCACTCAAGAAGTGGAAATCAACAGGAAGAGCATTTAACACTGGCTGGTAAGAGGAGATACTGGGACTAGAAGTTCATACAGGGGATACGGAGGTTGTAGAAAATGTTCCCCCACTACCTAGAACAAAAGAGTTAATCCTTGAGTCCACTGAGGTGCAAGCAGAAGCAGCTCCTGGAGTTGTTGTTGGAAGACCTCCGTCTGCTGGAGAAAACACTTCACAACATCTGTTAGCAATTTACCTTCTATTCAGCCTATACAAACTAAGCCCATTAAAACCTAGACTCCTAGGAACAAATTGGGAAAGGGAAGAGTGTTTGTTAGAAGGTAGTTATGGAGAGAGAATAAGAGGGATATAGCTATATATTGAAGATAAAGAAGGGTACATTTTTGTAATCATTGTTAGGTTGGTTTGGCCTGGATTAGCCAGGAGGGGGAGCTTGCTCCAGCTTGTTATCACCTATTATACCATCAATAATACAGTCTTTATTGAGGGCCTAACAATTGCTTTCACTGAGAGACTAAAGAAGTAGAGATTGCATGAAAACACGAATGTAAGCTAGATTGTTTGCGGTGGAAGTGTCCCTTAGGAGACAAGAATCATCTATCTCTGCCCAAGAAGCAATGGTTAAATCACACAACACCACACTAAAAGACCTTAGGACACAGTTGAACACGTTGATGGCTAGCGTCGAGACACTAACAAAGTCCCAAAGCCTACTACAGACAAAATTGAGAGAAGGATTTCAAACTCTTAAGGCCAAAAACCCAAAGAAGCAGAGTATGGGAGAGGAAGGAGAAGGCTCACCAGTGCTAACCCATTTTGTGTCTTCTTCTGGGGGGAAAACCGGTAAATGGGTCTGAACCTTGCAGACAGGAGAGCCGCACTATTTCAGCAGCTATAGAGCGTGCATGGGGGAGTACAGAAACACAGTACGAAGGGTTGATCTTCCGTCGTTCCACGGTGAAGTCCCATTCCCATGGGTCATGTGAGCTGAATCTTATTTCGTAATTCATAAGATTCCTTCTGAACTTAGATTGTCGATGGTTCAGATATGCATGGAGGGAATCATATTGTACTAGTTCAAGTCCACACATGAGTTGGATCCTTACATGACATGGTACCGCATCAAGCGCTCCTTGTTTGACCAATACGGGGGGAAAGGATGAAAGTAACCTAATAGAGCAACTTAAATCGATAGTCCAACGTGGGTCAGTGGATGGGTATGTCAATAAGTTTGAGCGGGTGACTTCACAAATCACCCATTTTCCCAAAAAGTGGTTTATAAGCTGTTTTCTAGGAGGACTTCGTGAAGAAATAAGGAATCGAGTCAAGACTAATAACCCATCGACCTGAACCTGGTTAATTTTTGTCGCACACAAGGATGAAAGGGTGCTGATCGGAGAAGGAATAATCCGACCCAACGAATCAAAATACAAGCCTGGGATTTCCATTTCTGGGAATGGATCTCAGCTGGGCATTTCCAATGTCCAGCAACCGAGTCAAACGAGCAACACATCTGCAAACGTTAAGGGGGAGGGAAAGGAGTTGTCAAACAGGCCCCGAAACATGATGGCTGATGGTAATCGACAAAGTGGTCTAAAGTGGAAGGGAACTAAGAATTTATCTTATGAACAACTAATGGAGAGAAGAGCTAAAGGGTTGTGTTTCAAGTGTGGCCAAACCTTTGGTCCACTTCATCAATGCCCAGATAAAGAATACAAGTTAATTTTTTAGGAAGGAGATGCAGAAGAAGAAATAGTAAATAATCCTGTTGTAGTGAAGGCAGGTAAGCATCAGGAGGATTGGGAGTTGGTTTGTAATTTGGTTGAGTACAAAGAGATAGGAAGAGATAAATCCTCACCGTCAAGATCCATGGTTATGATGGGTAAGCTTAACAAAATGCCTATTTTAATTATGGTAGATAGTGGAGCTAGTCATAATTTCGTGTCGAGTAAATTTGTTAAGGCCATAGGAATCCCTGTTACTCCTACTCAAACCTTTGGAGTTAGATTTGGTGGTGGGCATCGATCTTTCTCACAAGGTGTTTGTAAAGAAATTAAGCTAGAAGTGAATGGAGTAAAATTTAGTGGGGATGCTTATGTTTTCAATATTAGGGGACCTGATTTAATATTAGGCATTGCATGGTTAGAGACACTAGGGTGGTCAAGTTAGATTGGAAGAGGATATTTATGTCTTTTGACCAAATGGGGACAGAGGCAACCCTGCAAGGAATTAATATGCAAGGCTCAATTCCATATGCTCTACAATAGATGTTCAAATGTGAGGAAGTGGAGATTGAAGGGTTGCTCTGGTCCATAAGAATTAAAGAAATTGTAATCGAAGGGATGGGGTCATTGGGTTGAGAACAGCAACAAGAATTTCAGTTTGTTTTAACCAGATTTGATTCAGTGTTCCAACTGATAAAAGAGTTACCTCCCAAAAGAACCAGTGATTATGTGATTGTTCTAAAAAAAGGGGCAGAACTAGTAAGTGTCTGTCCCTATAGGCATATGCATCACCACAAGAATGAGATCGAAAGGCAAGTCAAGGAGTTGTTGGGAGCAGGGGTTATCAGACCTAGTATCAGTCCTTTTTCAAGCCCCATGATTCTTGTTAAAAAGAAAGATAGATCATGGCGCATGTGCGTCAACTATAGAGCTTTGAATAAACTTACGATGCCCTACAAGTTTCCTATTCCAGTAATAGATGAGTTGATGGAGGAGTTACATGGGGAAAGTATTTTTCTAAAGTAGATTTGAAATTGGCTTTTCACCATATCAGAGTTAGAGAGGAGGATGTTTATAAAACTGCGTTTTATGCTCATAAAGGGCATTATGAATACCTAATAATGCCTTTCGGATTCCTGAATGTGCCTGCTACCTTTCAATCTACTATGAATTTTGTTTTCAAACCTCTTCTGCGCAAATTTATTTTAGTCTTCTTTGACGATATCCTAATCTATACTTCATATTGGAATCAGCATCTGTAACATTTGGCCTGAGTGTTACAGCTATTAGTGGACAATCACTTGTATGCGAACAAGAAGAAATGCTTATTTGTCCAGAAGCCCGTGGAATACTTTGGTCATGTACTTTCAGGTCAAGGAATAGCTATGGATCTACTGAAAATTAAAAGTATTGTGGAATGGCCTGTACCTAAGAATATGAAGGGAGTAAGAGGATTTCTTGGGCTTACAAGGTATTATAGAAAATTTGTAAATGATTATGGCATAATCGCAAAACCACTTACTGAATTAACTAAGAAAAATGGGTTCATTTAGGGAACGGAAGCTCAAGTGGCTTTTGAGGAACTCAAAAAGAGAATGATCACATCACCTATTCTAGCTTTACCGAATTTCTCCAAGGAATTTTCAGTTGAGTGTGATGGCTCTGGGAGGGGATTAGGTGTTGTCCTAATGCAAGAAGATTGCCCCTTAGCCTACTTCAGCAAGGCATTAGCTAAATCGACTTATTCCAAGCCTATAGATGAAAAAGAAATGATGGCGATAGTGCCAGCTATTCAACATTGGAAACATTTTTTAATGAGGAGGCATTTCAAAGTCTATACTGATTATATGAGCCTTAAGCATTTACTAAACCAGAGAATTCCATCAATAGACTAGCAACGTTGGTAGGCTAAGTTGTTGGGTCTGGATTTTGAAGTAATCTATAAGTTAGGAAAACAAAATGGGGTTGTAGATGCCCTATCCAAAGTGGAAGAAGATAAGTTGTTATTTACGACAGTTTCAGCTCCATTTTGGGTTAATATGGAAGTGATTCGGAAGGAGATTCAGGAGGATGCAGAATATAGTAAACTCATGGTGACTTTACGACAGAATCCAAAATCTAAGCTAGAATATCAATTGAAGGAAAACTTACTATTCTATAAGAAGGGTTAGTCCTCTCTCCTACTTTAACATTAATTCCCCATTTATTGCAAAAGTATCATTCTTCTCCTCTAGAGGGACATTCTGGTTTTCTAAAGACCTACAAAAGATTGGCTAATGGTTTATTTTGGTTAGGAATGAAGTCATCAATACAGAAATTTGTACGGGAGTATGTTATATGTCAAAGGAACAAATATTTGGCTATGTCTCCAACTGGTCTTTTACAGCCTTTGCCCATTCCTAAGCTGGTATGGGATGAAGTTTCCATGGACTTCATTACAAGGCTTCCTAGATCCCAAGGTTATGAAGTTATAATGGTGATAGTATATCGCTGTAGAAATATGCTCATTTTCTACTTCTAAAACACCCATTCTCAGCTAAAACAGTGGCTGAAGTGTTTATACGAGATGTGGTGAAGTTACATGGTATTCCGACCTCCCTATTGAGTAATAAAGACCCTCTCTTCATAAGTAATTTTTGGAAGAAATTATTCAGGTTACAAGAGACAGTATTGAAGATGAGTTCCTCCTATTATCCCCAAACGAATGACCAGACAAAAGTGGTTAATAGGTGCGGAAACCTCCTTCGTTGTTTCACCTCCGAACCACCTAAACACTGGTCTCATTGGTTATCTTGGGCAAAGTTGGTATAACACTAATTTTCTTGTTTCAATTAGAAGGGCTCCTTCTGAAGTTGTTTATAGTCGCCTACCACCATCTATACTGCACTTCCTACAAGGAGAGACTCAAGTGGAATCAGTGGCATTGGCCTTGGTTGATAGAGATGAGGCTTTATGCCAACTTAAGCATAATTTACTTCGTACCCAGTCATCAATAAAGAAATCTGCAAATGCTCATAGGAGGGAGGTACGATACCAGGAAGGAGACATGGTCTATATTACACTGAGGCCACATAGACAGCTCACCATGGCAAGACACATATGTCCTAAGCTATCTGCAAGGTATTATGGCCCTTTCAAGGTCACTGGAAAGGTAGGGCAAGTTGCTTACAAATTATAGCTTCCACCTACACCTAAGGTACATTCAATTTTCCATGTTTCTCAGCTAAAAAGGGCAATGGGTGATCACCCTATTGAGCAAGATCTTCCTCAAGGGTTAGAGGTGGACGTTTTTTAAAAGGTTGAGCCAGAGGCAGTCCTAGCTTCATGCTTCAGCAAGTCCAAAGGCAGAAAGATTCAGTAATGGCTAATCCATTAGAAGGTTAAGCCAGTAGGGGAAGCTACCTATGAAGATACATACTTCATTAAGGGGCAATTCCCTTCTATTCTCCTTGAGGACAAGGTGCCTATTGAGGAGGAGGGAATTGTTAGCAATTCACCTTCTATTTAGCCTATACAAACTAAGCCCATTAAAACCTATACTTGCAGGAACAAATTGGGAAAGGGAGGAGTGTCAGCTGCCATGTAGGCAAGTTTGTTAAAAGGTAGTTATGGAGAGAGAATGAGAGGGGATATAATTGTCTATTAAGGATAGAGAGGGGTACATTTTTGTAATCATTGTTAGGTTGGTTTGGCTTACATCAACTAGAAGGGGGAGCTTGCTCCAACTTGTTATCACCTATTATACTATCAATAATATAGTCTCTATTGAGGTTCCTAACAACAATAGTTAGAAAGCAATCCAACCAATCCCACTTGCATCCTTAAGCTACCACTAGCTGAGACAATGTTGGATAATATTCAGAATTTAGAGGCATTGCAATCTGAGGATGCAATCCCACATACACCACAATTGTCACAGATAGACATCAATGGGAGTGAAAAGACAATGGCTAAACCCTCCAAGTCCAATTGAATTCTTAACTTTACAAATAACACAGCAGAAGACACTTCTCACCAACAACTAGATGGATGTACAGACAATGCCAGAAACTTATCAGAGCCTTCATCAACTAAGATAATATTGAATGAGGCACAACATATGGTGATACACCAAAATGCTGATGCAATTCCACATAAACAACCCAATATCACTGGGATTGAGGATCAACAGATACACCCTCAAAGTCTAGTAGACGCTCAGCCAGGATAAGAGCAAAACTGAAGGGTATTACCTTAGAAGACTATGTTAGTATGGAATATTAAATGACCCTCTAAAACAGTCCATGGTAAAGGATTTAGTGCTTCATAAAAGACTTATTTTAGTATGTCTCCTTGAAACAAATAAAATAAAAGCCTCTCATACCTAATTAGCACTACAATTTTTGGTGCTAAATGGAAGTACATTAATAACCACTATCATCATTACAATGGCCGCGTTGTTTGTCTTTATAATTCAGATTGCATTGAGGTGAAAGCAACCAGTCACAATGATAAGTTTATGCACTGTATTGTAAACTCCATGGTAATTCTTCTGCCTTTGAAGTTACTCTTATTTATGCCTCAAATTTTGCATTTCAGTGGGATAAATTATGGAAGGATATGCAAATACTTCAAAATGGAATGTCCAAATTATGGATAGCCAATGGGGATTTCAATTGTTCTTTGAATTTAAGTGAAGCTGAAGGTGGCAATAGATACACATTGGGCATTAGCAGAGAGTTAAACCAATTCTTTCATCAGGTGGACTTAATGGATCTAGGAGCAATAGGGAGGGTATTTACTTGGACTAATAAGTAGCAGGGAGAGACGTTGATTCGAAAAAAGCTAGACAGAGCAATTGTGAATCCAATATGGATGAGTGAATTCCTATAATCATTAGTATGTTTTGGAGATAATATCCTATCAGACCATTCCTATACGCTCATCCAAAACATGGTTGAACTGTTAAGAGTGGGAGTTCCATTCAAATTCTTCAATGGAGTTACACAAATGGTAGGATTTATGGAGCTTGTCAATAGTTGTTGGAGTCATGAAGTGTAGGGATATAAGACCTTCCAATTAATACAAAAACTCAAAATAATTAAACAACTTATTAAAGTTTTTGTAAGACAAAAGAATCAAGATCTGGATGTTAGCAAAAGGAAACTAGCCGAAGCACAGGACACTCATTAAAATCATCTTATAGATAATGAACTAAGGGCTATTGAAAACCGATGGTTGAAGGAATACCAAGAACAACTAGCATACCATAATTCGATCCTCAAGCAGAAGGCTAGATTGAATTGGCTCAAAGATGGGGATTCCAACACCTAATTTTTTCATGCTTCTCTATCGTTAAGAAGAAATGTGAATACCATAACAAGATTACAAGACATGAGTGGCAATCTGATCACAGGTCAGCAAGAGTTACTTAACTTAATCAGGAGATATTTTCAACAGTTGATGGGGACAAAAGACACCTCTCCATAGGGTTTTAATATCAAAGATGTGTTTGGTATTTCTTTAAATCAAACCCTTAATGACAAAATAACCATTCCTTTTACTTCATAGGAAGTGAAGGAAGTGCTTTTCAACCTTCATCCATCAAAGGCTCCAGGTCCTGATGGATCCACGACCCTCTTTTTTCAAACCACTTAGACATCTTTTTACAGAGGTTGTACCAGAGTTTTTCTCATCTACAACATTGCTCAAGGAGGTAAATCATTCATTTATATGTCTTATTCCTAAGAAGAAACATCCATCATCCATAACTGAATACAGACCCATATCATGTTACACTACTGTTTATAAAGTGATTGTCAAATTGTTTGTTCTTAAGCTAAAACTAGTTCTATCAGAAGTTATTCACATGGCACAAGGGGCATTCCTACCTGGGACTAGTATTGGAGACAATATACTCCTTTTACAGGAGTTTTTAGGGGAATATCATTCAGGGAAGCCTACAAAAATTGCATTATGAAAATTTGATTTTTTTTCAAGGCATATGAAACTATCAGTTGGAGGTAATTGCAAGAATGCCTGGAAGTTATAGGCTTACCACCCAAGTTCAGAGATTGGCATGCATTCAAACATCCTCTTTCAGTGTAATGGTAAATGACATTCCATCATTACCTTTCAGGCTCGCCAGACGTATTAGGCAAGGGGAGACGTATTAGGCAAGGGGATCATTTTTCCCTTACCTATTTGCTTTAAAAAGGAAGTAATATCTCAATTGATCTCCAAAATTCTTGAAAGTAATGATAGCTTCCAGTTCCACCATAAATGTAAAGAGATCAAGTTAACATATTTGATCTATGCAGATGATCTGATGCTCCTTAGTAGTGCAGACACTCATTCCATCAGAATTTCGATAAATATCTTACATATATTTGCAGAATGGTCTAGCTTACGGGTGAATATGGAGAAGCGCAATGTGTACATCTCTTCAGATGTTTGTAACCAAGAGGAGATCAACAGTACTGTTGGCTTTAAAGTGCACACTCCTTTCAAATATTTAGGAGTACCAATTACATCTACTAAGCCTAAATTCTTTGATTTCATTTCCTTAATTGAGAAGATTAAAGAAAGGATCAACGCTTGGCAGAATCATTTTCTCTCAATGGCAACTAGATTGATTATCATCACATTGGTATTGAATAGCTTGCACATTTATTAGTCTGCACATGTTGTATTGCCTAAGAGGGTTATCAAGGAAATTGATAGACTTATAAAAGCTTTCCTGTGGTCCAAAAAAATAGAAAATGGTAAGAATGCCAAAGTAAAATGGAGCGATATTACCTTATCAAAGAAGAAAGATGGACTCGCTATTATCTCAATTTCACAAATGCAAAAGATTCTTTATGTAAAAGAATATGGTGACTCTTCACTTATAAAAAAGCATTTTGGATCAAGTGGGTGAATGAACGCCATCTTAAAGAGTGAAATTTCTGGCAACTTGGAAATTCTAAAGAGTTTTCCTGGACTTTTAGCTATATTCTTGAATTGAGAAGCTTGGTCTACCCTTACATTAAGCATCAGCTAGGGGATGGTGAAAACATTTGGTTCTAGTATGATAATTGGATGTCTTATAGTCCACTTATCCAGAGAATAACAATAGCAAAACTTAGAAATCGTATCCCACTCAATGTGAGGGTCTCTTCACTCATCCACAATGGAGATTGAGGTCACAATTTTAGAGGATTCTCCTTAATAATTGGTTAGTTGCCTCCTCTTCCTGATGAAATAGGAGAGGATAACATTCTGTGGATGCCCAACCCAAGAGGTGCATTTCTTAGTAGCACTTGTATAAGATATTTGCATATGATGTTGAACTGGTTCCGTGGTATGATATTCTGTGGAGGTAGTCATTAAACCTGAAAGCTTCAATCTTCTTTCAGCCGGTAATTAAAAACATACTCAAAACTAAGGATAGATGGTTTGGGAGTTATGATCTCATTTGTGTTCTTCGTAAACATACAGCAGAAAGTCAAAATCATTTATTTTTTAATGTAGTTACACCAAGCCAATGTGGAGCAAGATAATAAATATGCTACAACTACCCAGTTATACTTTTGATTGGAGGGAGGCACTTAACATGATCATTGTCAGGACCAAGCCAAGTGAAACGAATATAACTCTTATTAAAATAACTTTTACTACCACCATTTACTCCACATGGAAGGAGAGGGAACTAAGGAAGGCAAATATCAAATAGCTAAACACATTGTTAACTGGGTTCGAGCAGCTTTCATAGCTCACAACAAACATAACTCACTCAGTAATGTGATGACAAACACAACTCGCCTAGTTTTTTTAGCACTTTATTGTAACCTCAGCATATGTTGAATGCAAACTAATAATGCGACTCATTGTAATGTTTTGTAGCTTTTGCTATGATTAATATAAATTTTTCATTTTTTGAAAAAAACAATATGATTCAAATTCTTTCTACATTGATTAATGAAAATTCTAAAACTATAGTTTTTCAACATAAAAGAAGCATGTTTAGAAGTTCATAATTCATATTTTGGTATTTATAGTTATATACACATTAAAATAATATGATTCAAATTTTGCCGACACATTAAAATTAATTCATACTTGCTTATCCAATATTTTAAGTTTGTTAAGATTTTTTATTTATAAGGTAAAGATTGTCTGGAGAGTTCCTATCAACCTAACGAAGACAAAGTAGAGAAATGAAGAATCATAGGATTTCTAACTTGCATTTTTTTAGGAGATTCCTATGGAAAGATTTACTTTATAGCAAAAACTTTCATGTTTATTCTTTTTCTTTTTTATTTTATTCAAATTTCACATGACAAGGATAAGGTTACGTACTATTAGACTTTTCCAGACCCTGTAGTCAGTGGGATTCTCATTAGGTATTATTATTGTTATTGTTTTTTCTTTATTTTATTCACTTGATTTCCTCTTTATGTCACTTGATAGTATATCATAGACTTTCCTAAACCCCGTGCTCAACGAGACTCTCACTGAGTATTATTATTGTTGTTTTTTCTTTATTTTATTCACTTGATAGTATATCATAGACTGCTATAACAAATTAATATACTTCACATAGATTCTTAAGAAGATTAAGGGTTATAAGGTAATGCTACTAAAAATATTCGTAGATTTTATTCGCATGTGCTCTGATAATATTTTTATTCATAACTCGATTTTAATTTCTACGTAACTCACCTCTGCCTGCCTTACAATTTCAGTTTTTGGATGTGGTAGATAATAGAGTTAGTACAAGTGATAGTTTCATTACCATTGTGAACAATAAAAAAGGCACATTATTTCATAAAGCTTTTGTGATTAGCTTTTTTTAATTATCAAACAGTATGTTTACTTCTCTTCATAATACGACTAGGGGAGACAAAGTTGTTCATGGTACTATGCATGGTCACTTCGAATTATTGCTTGTTCATCCGAATTTCCATGCAGGACATGCTTGTAGCTTCAATGGACAGTTCAGCAACAGTAGTCGAGTGGGCACTATCAGAGCTCATGAAGAATTCTCAGATAATGAAGAAACTTCAAAGAGAATTGGACGAAAAAGTCCCCATGAACAGAATGGTAGAAGAATCAGACGTAGAAGGCTTGAACTACATAGAAATGGTTGTCAAAGAAACCTTCAGGCTCCACCCAGTTGCGCCATTGTTGGGTCCTCACATGTCAACTGAAGATATCACCATCGAAGGCTTTCACATACCCAAAAACTCTCGCGTGTTCATCAACACTTGGGCCATTGGGAGAGATCCAACGGTGTGGTCAGATGCAGAAACGTTCTTTCCAGAGAGGTTTGTGGGGAGTAACATAGACTTCAGAGGAAAAGACTTTGAGTTACTTCCATTTGGTTCTGGTCGCAGAAGCTGTCCTGGAATGCTAATAGGCATGGCCACCGTGCGTCTACTCCTGGCAAGGTTGATCCATAGTTTTGATTGGGAACTCCCGGACGGTACGTTGCCAAGTGAGCTCGATATGACTGAGGTGTTCAGCTTGATAACACCAAGAGCAACACCTTTACTCGCCATCCCCACTTATCGCCTCACAGTTTGATAACTTGAACCTTGAAATGCAATTCATTGCAGTGTGATCGTTAATCTGCAATTGAAACTTTATAATAAGTTAATTCCATTTCATGGTCCATTGGAGGATGACCTTGGCAATGGCAATGAGTCTCTTTTCTCATGAAGTTTTATTATGTGGGACATAGCCATTGTTTACCCAATAATAGTTTTGTATCAAAATAAAGAATTTCATTGATAAATATAAAATAAAAAGAGTTTAACGAAGTACTCAGTTTAAAGCTAACTATAATATTGATTAGGAACTTCACAACCAATACAAGGATCAAGCCTAAGAATAACTATTTTAGAGACAAGTGTTCTTAACTTAAGCCATTTGTTAGTTCATGTGGAAACTCGGTCAAATTACCAATTTTAATGATTGAATTTTTATATGTTTTTCATTATACTTCCTATTTAATTAATATGTATTATCCGATTTTGTGTATTCATTAAGAATTAAAGTGTGCAACAGAAGCATGGGAATCTACGTGAGGTTGAAGCATAGTTTTGTATAATTGAATTCATGAAATTTCCTCGATGCAGAGAAAATTATATTTATTAAATTATTTATGTGAATTTAACAAGTTACTAATCTGAATCTAATAATAAAGTTTTGAGTGATTAAAAGTTGTTATTGAGTTTCAATCCACTCAGAGCGTAATCAAAATGATTTAAGCTCAAGACATCACAATCACTTAAGGCTAAATGCCCAAATTGGGGTCTAATGTTTTTAAGTTTGATCAATTTTACATTAAAACTTTTAACTTGCCCAATAAAAATCTAAACTTTCATAAGTCTGTTTAATTTTAAGCCTTTTTAAACATAAATTAGGGCGTGTCATACACGGGCTGTTAGAATATATAACATTGCCCCGTTACTATATTTTTAAATGCCAATGTTAAAAAAACCAAAAGCCATATGGAACAGTAAACTAATTCAAAATTTACATAACCCTAATTTGACTTTAATCCCCAAATATTCACCCATCTCCGTCTTGCCTCTTTCACACTTCTTCATCGTCGGCCGATCTAAGCTCCAGTCTTCATTCAAGAGGCTCTCTTGCCTGCTTAACACATCATCTCGCTGATCTGCCTTTCAATTTCTCGCGAGCAATCATCAAGTACGCTTGATACCTCATTACTTTGGTCTTTTGTGTATTATCTTTCAACCTAGATATGCTGCACCTTCACGATATTGTCCCTACTAGGTTTTTCAGAATGAATGTCCCTTAAATAAGATTTGTGATAGAATTCACAAC
>JANKOD010000191.1:24452403-24472320 GCA_026284645.1 Erythroxylum acuminatum
CTCGTGAAAGTTTAGACCTTCATTGAGCAAGTTAAAAGTTTTAGTTCAAAATTGATCAAACTAAAAAACGTTAGGTCTCAATTTGGGCTTTTAGCCCACTTTTTAATTTTTCCGTATGCGCATGACTCTAAACGTAGATCCATGTACGTTAACTGATAATGCTCACAGTCAAGTAGTCCAATTTAGAAAATTGACTTCGAAGATTATAAGTTTTAAATGCCAAAAATTACGAAAAAACTACGTGATTCATAATTGCTAAAATTATATGAAACTGAAGAGAAGGCAATTGGGTTAGGCCTTGACCCGACCTGCATCAGCCTAGCCTAAAGTCAACTGGCCAAGCCCAGGTTAGCAAGGCCTCGAGCTTGATTTCTAAAAAAAATTTTGGCATCAAGACGAGTTTGGGCTCAAGCTACCCTGCCCAGCCTAACTGAAGAATTTATTCTTATAAAAAACAATGTCAGATTTTTATCATTAAAATTTTAAGTTAGGTCGAGTTGAACTCAAGCTGTGATCAAGCTGCATCTGGCCAGGTTGAGCTTGGGCTCTAGCTTGTTGTCTTGGAGCCAACCCAAAGGCCCAATAGCAACTCATTGTCACCTTTAGTTGAGATAAACATAAAATTGTGCTCAAATACAGTTGAGCTCAAACTTAAATTCAATTCAAGACTCAAAATTTTATTAAAAAATATCATATCAATTGAAAATTTAATTAACACAAATCAAGTTCTTCGACTTCAAATCAGGTTTGAACTAAATTATCACTCTTAAATCAAGTGGTATATGAAATTCATTAAAATGAAACTTTAAAAAATATATAATGTTAATATTAGTGTTACTGTGTGAAGCTGAAAAGTTCTTAGGTTTAGATTATTACAAATTTAAAATTAAATAATACATAAATATAAATACAATTAGTGATTGAATAATTTAGATTTATCTGACTTTTTGACTAAATATTTATTACTATTTATTACCTAAAAGTTAAAGTGTAGGAATTTAAATTTTATAATCCACTAAACCCTTTCTGTGGTAGGCTTAAATTTTGAGTATAAGAATTATGAGCTTACAAATTTGTAATTAATTATGGGTACTGGGCATCCATTAAGATCAGTTCATAACTTATTCCTCCTAACTGAGAAGGGCGGCTTAGTGTAATAATGACAGGTAACCAATGAACCAAGTCCAATTATTCTAAGGCGACATCAGGCCATTGCCACGTGATCAACTCAAGAAATTAGCTCTACTAACATCTTACATGTACTTACGATGGTAACAGGCCAGGTTGGGCTAAGCTCAGAAACTTCTGCTAGGACGTGGGTCCAACCTGATCTAGATGTCGTTTTTCGCAAAGTGAGGGATGATGTTGCGGCCTTTGCTGAGACGGGGGTTCGATTCGACCTTCACCTGATTTAAATGTCATTTTTTGTAAAATAAAATTATTTTTTAATATTTTTTTTTAAAATAAGTAGAGAAAAAATTACAAGGTCATCAAAAAGAAAAACTCATTATATACAAGACAAAAATAGAACCAGCAATTAAGAAATCAACTACCACAACTAAGGTCGAGTCAAGCTCGAATAATTTGAATTTGAATCCGATTTAAGACCTAATTATTTAAAAAAATTAGGCTTGAGGTTCAGTCAAACTAGATCTAGCACGGTAATTTCGAGTCAAGCCTAATCCGAACTAATTGTCATCCATATATAAATATATATATATATATTAAATTTATGTTTTTTTATAAAAGATAAATTGACCAATTAGTATTTTAATGCATATTAAATAAATATTCAAATTTAAATAATAATTCATAAATTAAGTATTTTTAGTGTTTTATTTAATAAATTAATAGATCAAAATTAAATAATAAATACTTATAAATTTTGGTATTTTATATTTCTTATCAATCTTTTTTTAACAACACTAAGTAAATTTAATTTATCTTTGACTCGAGTAGGTGACTTTTAAACTAGTAAATGCATTTAAACTTTTGCTTTTTGAATTGAATCACTCTTTGAAAACAATTCTTAATTCTTAAAATTTGTTAGAAATTTTGTTATATAATATTAGATTACCAAAGAAAATTGTATTACTTTTATCTTTGACTACCATTTTGTATTAATTAACTTTTAAATTTTATTTAGTTTATATTCACAAGTATTGATTAAAATTTAGCATTTTTTGGTTTAATTTACAAAATAATAGTTGCCTTATTTGATCTATTTTTCTAGAAAAGACGAAAATAGAGAAACATGATGTTCAATTTAAGAAAAAAAAAGAAAGTTCAAATAAGTTACAGTCAATTTATTAAATTAGATTATTTAAATACAATTTTAAGATTGGCTAATAATTTCATTTGGAAAATTGGACTGTAACATGTTTAATTTTGATAATTATTATAATATAGAGACTTTTTGACGACTAATTTAAAAATTGGGGTGATTCTCTTTAACAAAGAACAAGCATTGATGATATTAATTTCTTAAAAACAACAAAAGATGATAGACATATCATCATCATCACACCCAGTTCCACAATAAAACGAGGTCTAAAGAGATCTGATAGTACGCAATCTTTTATTGTCACATGATAGACAAAATATAATTAAAAAATGAAATTTTGTTTTTGAAAAGCAGTTGGACGTTGGAACATCATGGGATTGTACGGTCTGGTAAGAAGGAGCCAAGACCAACTGCTTTCTGCAGCTTAAGCAGCACCTGCACCTAACGGTCTCCTGAACGTCTGGTGGTTGAAAGTCCAAGAGCAACACAACACGCTTTCAGTATCTGAAAACCATTGAATCAGGTACGTATGACTTTTCATCTAAAGCATACTTTTTTTAAAAAATCATTAAATCACTTGTGAGCCTTTTTTTCCTACCTTCTCTTCAAATCTTCAAACTCCATAATAGTACAGGAATGCTCCTCTTCTGCGTATATCGCCTTGCCCTTCACTTGAAAGTCGTTTCTTCTGCTGTTCTCAATGGGGTTTCCAAAGATTTTCTCTTTTTTCTCATCCAACCACAGAAAACAAGCTAACAACCACCTTCCTTCTCACAGTCCCATCAGGGAAAGCCTTGTTAGCAACCCTGATCTCCCTAACAATGATGGGTTCCCAAAGTCTCTGTTTCAGTATCTTCGTGGGCTTATGTCTCGAAGTAAGTTTCTCTTTGTTTAATTAATCGTTTTTGGAACTAGAAGTTTGGTTTGCTGAGATGTGTTCCGGTTATTTTTGTTTAATGTGCAGAGAAAACTGATGGGGGGATGAGAACAGAGGAAGAAGAGAAGGTGTATTCTTGGTTATATGCATTGGCGCAATCTGATAAAAATTTGGTTTTTGAGTATGTTCGATCCACAGAAAGAGGTTTGTTTGCTTCTGTTTGATGTGTTCAGATGAAAGTTTGACTATTTGTTTCTTTTCTGTAATACTGATTGAAGACCAGATAATTAGCAAGCTACTCTGAAGTCAGGCAGGTTGATTCTAGGAAATCAAAATACATATTCAAGTTCTGTTCTGTTTAATGATGTTGAATATAGATTAATGGTCATTTCTTTTCAACTTTTGACATGAACAGAGTGAAGTTTGCTTATTCAATGCTTAATATAGGTTTGAGCTTCACTGAAGCTGAGAGGAGATTGAAAGAAAATGGACCAAATGTTCCATTGGAGTATACTTTTCCAAGCTGGTGGCAACTCCTGTGGAATGCATTTTTTCATCCATTTAATATCATTCTCACAGTGCTTTCAGTACTCTCATTCATAGCCAGTGATAATCCAAACGGATGTATCATGCTCACACTGGTTCTTATCAGTGTCTCCCTCAGATTCTTTCAGGTACTTTTATTTGTTGTTACCTGATACACAATGGAGGCTTCTTATTACAGTTAAACATGGGCCATAATCTCTATGCAACTTCCAGGAATACGGCAGTTCAAAAGCTGCTATGAAGCTCTCTGAGTTTTTAAAGTGTCCTGTTAAAGTTCAGAGATGTGCAGGTAGAGTTGTCCAGACAGAGTTGATAGTTCAAGTTGACCAAAAAGATGTTGTTCCAGGTGACATTGTCATTTTTGAACCTGGAGACCTTTTTCCAGGCGATGTGAGACTATTATCTACACAACACCTGGTTGTGAGGTTAGGAACTCTACAACTTCCCTGCAATCTCTAATAATGGTTTTTTGACTTCTTGAGTTGATTGCAAACACTTCATAATATCCTCTTGAGCAGTCAGTCGTCATTAACTGGCGAGTCCTGGGCAACTGAGAAAACTGCTGATGTCAAAGAAGGAAGAAGCACTCCATTGCTGGAGTTGAAGAATATTTGCTTCATGGTATGCTAAGTGATATTAGAGAATTTGTATTGGCAAACACATTGCACAAACCCCCTTTCAAAGATGCTGCTTTCATGAATGCTCAGCCAAAGAGTGTTCTGATATAATGTTTTCTTTTGCTTGGTACTGAGAATTATATCATGTCTGACGCATTTATCAGGGAACAAATGTGGTATCAGGTAGTGGGACTGGTCTTGTTGTTTCAACTGGAGCCAAGACTTACATGAGCACCATGTTTTCCAGTTTAGGGAAGCACAAACCACCAGATGGATTTGAGAGTGGCATCAGAAGAATATCATATGTTCTTATTGCTGTTATGCTACTAGTAGTCACAGTCATGATTCTTGCAGACTATCTTGAATCTCGCAATTTGAGTGAAAGCATTCTTTTTGGACTCTCAGTAGCCAGTGCACTTACTCCCAATATGCTTCCCCTCATTGTCAATACAAGTCTTGCAAAAGGAGCAGTTGCCATGGCTAAAGACAGATGTATAATCAAAAGCTTAGCTGCCATACGATATATGGGATCCATGTGAGTTCTAAATTGAGTCAAAACATACGTCCACAATACTTTTGGCCAATACATTATACCATGATGAGTAAATTACTTGCCTTTTTCTCCTTTTCTGGTTCAACTTAGGGACATCCTTTGCATCGACAAAACCGGCACATTGACAATGAATCGTGCAATTGTGGTTGATCATCTTGACAGTACAGGTTCAAAAAGAGAAAACGTCTTGCACTTTGCATTTCTCAACTCCTACTTCAAGACTGATCAAAAGTATCCTCTTGATGATGCAATTTTGGCATACGTGTATACTAATGGTTACAGATTTCAGCCATCTAAGTGGAAAAAAGTAAATGAACTACCTTTTGATTTCATTCGAAGAAGAGTGTCTGTGATCTTGAAAACTGAATCAAATGCAGTAGGCAGAATTACCCCAATCTTCGATCAGTTTATGGTGACAAAAGGGGCATTGGAAGAAGTAATGAAAGTTTGCTCCTTCATTGATCATGCTGATAAGGGTACAGTTACAGCTTTTTCTCCAGAAGACTATCAGAGGATTCTCAACATGGGGGAGGAGTTAAGCAACCAAGGATTAAGGATCATCGGAGTAGCCATAAAAAGGCTAGCATTGGTGAGTTCGGATCTCTATTCAGCTTGCTTATTCCTATCTTGTCCATCTTTAGGATTGATAAGTGCTTCATTTTCATTACCCTTCAATCTGATTAATCCCTTCAAAGGTCATAGATAATCCTAGGTTTTATCATAAACCTCATAAGATTCACATGATAACAGATAAATCGGTTTACTAAGCAGCTACTTCATCCTATTATCTCAACAATTTTCCTAGTTGCTGCAATCTATAAATGTAAATCCTTGAGCAAGTTACATGCAATATGAATTTCATGGTAGGTTCCTTGTCTGAATCACTTACAAATACTCAACTAGAGATAGCAAGCTGAAAATGCACTGCAGTCTGCACAGTGCCAAGATACTCCACAAGCACAGTAATAGCATTTCTCACATCATCTTCAAGCTTCAATTATATTACATACAAGAGAATAACTTTATAGATGCTTTATATTCCTAGTTCCAACTATGCACGAGCATGTCTATAAATTTGCAGGACTTGATTTAGCAACATCTTGAGAGCAGTTGCATACTGCATTCAGTTGAGTTCAGTTGAATGACTGGCTATCAGTAACAAATATTAGAGCCTCTTGAATGATCACTTTTTTGTCTTATCATTAATTTTCCAGAAAATAACTAACCCAGAGGAGGTTGATGATTCCTTCGAATCCAACATGGTTTTCCTTGGTGTAATAGCATTCTTTGACCCACCAAAGGACTCAGCAAAGCAAGCTCTGTGGAGGCTTGCTGAGAAGGGAGTAAAAGCAAAGGTATTAACAGGTGATTCTCTGTCTCTAGCAATAAGGATTTGTAAAGAACTTGGCATCAGAACCGCTCATGTAACAACAGGACCAGATCTTGAGAAACTCAGTCAGGAAGCCTTCCATGAGACTGTTAAAAGAGCAACAGTACTTGCTCGGCTCACTCCAATGCAAAAACAGCGAGTAGTGCAATCTTTGCAGACAATTGGTGAACATGTAGTTGGGTTCCTTGGTGATGGAGTAAATGACTCACTCGCAATAGATGCTGCCAATGTAGGCATCTCAGTTGACTCGGGAGCATCAGTTGCAAAAGACCTTGCTGATATCATCTTACTTGAGAAAGATCTCAATGTCCTTGTTGCCGGGGTTGAACACGGTCGCCTCACTTTCGGGAACACCATGAAATATATCAAAATGTCAGTTGTTGGCAATATAGGGAGTGTTCTTTCCCTCCTGATAGCACTACTGGTGCTACAAATTGAGCCATTGTCTCCAAGGCAGCTCCTTACACAAACATTCTTATGCAGTGTGGGACAGATCGCAATTCCTTGGGACAAGATGGAAGATGACTCCATGAAAATCCCACATAAATGGTCTGAAAAATCTCTACCAATGTTCATATTATGGAATAGTCCAGTGTGCACTCTTACTGATGTAGCCAACCTTGCCTTCCTTGCCCTATACTACAGGGCTTATACCTCAATGGATGTCAAATTCTTCCACACTGCTTTGTTCATTGAAGGGCTTTTAATGCAGACCTTAATTTTCCACTTGATCCGGACAGCGAAAACCCCTTTCATTCAGGACATTGCATCATGGCCAGTAATTTGTTCAACCATACTCATCTGTGGCATTGGAATTGCAATTCCATACACAATCATAGGAGAATGGATGGGATTTGTCAAACTCCCATTTTCATACTTTGGTTTTTTGGTTGTGCTTTTTCTTGGATACTTCACAGTTGGTCAAGTAGTTAAGAGAGTTTATATTTTGATCTTCGAAAGGTGGCTTTAGACAACAGTATCAAATTATTCAGTTAGTAGAGAATAACATGATTCTTTTCCACTGTACATTATTGAAAATGAGTACAAAAGATATAACTGCTTTTTCTTGGATACTTCACGGTTGGCCAAGTAGTTAAGAGAGTTTACATTTTGATCTTCGAAAAGTGGATTTAGACAACAGTATCAAATTATTCAGTTAGGAGAGAATAACAAGATTCTTTTCCACTGTACATTATTGAAAATGAGTACAAAAGATATAACTTGTGTTTATTTAGCATCATCCACATTTGGATGTGACTTTTCCCTGAAAATAATACCATCTCTAGAATTTGCAGGACTCATGAATGCAATTTCAGCTAGCAAAGGAACTTCTCAGAAATGTGAAAGGAGAGAAAAGCAAAATAGAAAAATAACCGCTAGTGGTTCTTTCTCAGGTATTCATATTGTCTTTGCTGCAAATCTGCGATCCATTAAAATTTAGGATGCAGAAAGAATAAGACAAAAACCAAGGTCACAAACATTTTATTGCTGAAAATTTGCTTGGTAGGGCAGTTACCTGCACAGATACAGTATGTTGTCAGAGGAGTTTAAATTGTTGCACATAGTTGGCAACAGAATGAAAAATTTTATTTTGGCAAGCCCGAATTTGCAACCTTTTTGTCAGTGTCCGTGTGTGTATGAGGGCAGAAGTGCAGATACCTTGGTTACAATTTCAAAAAGTTATAAGAAGAAACAGGAAAGAACTTAAACTATTACCGAATTGGAGATAATTATTCCTGATATTCCATTCAAAATCCCAGTGCTTCCTGTCATTTTTTATTGTCCAGTAAGCCCAGCCAAAGGAGGCTCCATTATAGACCTCAAGTTGTGCCCTTCCAAAGCTCTGGTAATCTGTCTGAGATCCATCCGTTACATTCCATTCGTTTACCCATTCACCTGGAACCAACATAATAATTGTAAACAACCTACAGAGAATATGGTTCGAATCAAAAGTAAATATCAAAACTTGGCCTTCAGCAGGTCCCAAAAATCTTCTTTGCTAATTTCTAACAACGCTTCATTCATAGCTGATTCTTAATATCAGATTTTCACCTACCAATAAAAACCAATGGACCGTTTATGCCGTTAAGAGCCTGTATTTGAGCTTGCCTACTGTTATATATGAATTGAATATTGTCAACAGTGCTCAGATTAACAAAGAAGGAGTCAAAAAGGTTGTAGTAATGTAAATCTACTACAACGTTATTGGAGCCTATATTAGCCTGATAAAGCTCCAGTGGATCAGCATTGCCAATTCTTTGGCAGACAATGACATAAGCCGATGCTGAATATTTTCGAACAATGTCATAGCTCTTTTTGTAGTATGGAACTAGAACTTCAAGCGGAACTGAAGCAGCAGAGGGTTCATTTAAAAGCTCAATTCCCAGCAAGGCAGGATGCTTAGCATACCTGAAAGTGAAATAAGTCAAGGGTGTAAAACTACAATGAGAAGTGGTCAGGACTTGGTATTAACATAACAAGCACACATGGTAAGTAAGAGGACTTGTGAAGATGAACAATGCTCTGATTTTGATTCAGTGAGAGTCTAGTAGTAGGGAACTACATCAGAGTTTAAGAAAATACAACACATAAAAGTCAATGTGAATAAAAGAGAGTGCCTCCAAGAAATAGATGATCTGACTAGCTCTCCAACAACTAGTGATAAAACCATCTATAAATCAACTAAGTTGGTAATTCAAATGTCTGATTTAACAATAGGAGGTTCTTTACATGGTACCGTGAATTCTTTGCGAGACAACTGGCACTAGATCAATTGCTACAACCAAAACTGGACCTAATTGAACAACAATTGTATTATTACCAAGAAAATAGTTGTTCAGAACATACCTTGAAGCTAGAAACTCTATAACGTCCAGTGTCTGTGAAATAAAATCTGGAGTTGGCCAGCCTATTGTACCATCTCTGCTCGCACTATGTTCCACTCCATTTTGCGAGCCTGGAGCCGCATGGAGGTCAATTATGCACTTTATGTCATAGGCTCTGCAATACATGTTTTAACTTTATTAAACAGAACCTGATTCTAAGTGTCGAAGTTCTGAGAGAAAGAGTAAGCAAAACCTACTGTGCCCATGAGAATGCATTATCTAGAGCCTCCAGAGATCCCCCAACAAATGGGGCTGGAGGATTAGGATCAAAAGCAATCCACCAACCAATGGGAATCCTCACTGTATTTATGCCATGTCTGTACAGAAATTTGAAGTCCTCAATGGTAATAAAACTGTTTCTGTGCTTCTGCAGTTCCAAAGGCAAAAAAGTCAAACAACCAAAAAGCTATACACATCATGATGCTATCTCTTAGTCTCACTTAACAAATGCTGGACGATTCCAAAATCCAAATTTTAATTGAAATGCTTCTATAGGTCTAGCTTTTACAGGCAAAATGATTACTGTTAACCAAAGAAGATTGAACAACTTTTCATCAGAAACAATAAAACAACACAGGTAAATAGCAATCACTGACTTGCCTTAAGAATCTCCTTGGCTCGGTTATGTACATAGCCATTTGAAAGCTGGTAATCTCCATGCAAATCATTTGTCACAATCGTCATTTCAAATGTGGCTGCGTTATCATCCCATCCTGGTTTTCCTGGATAATCTGCTGTGAGCTGGTTGTCTATTGTAGCCTAAACATTAAAGCATATGATATCATGCAATACAATTCAAACTTGAAAGCAATTAAAATAATCAACAATAGCGGGTGCCACATTTGATAGTTCTTTGTGTTGTGTTACTAGAGGATATTACAGCTATTTAGGTGCTGGGCACTGAGCAGGGTACTGTGGGGGGTTGAACGTCCAAAGCAGATATGTCCATTGTTCTGGATGGCTAAAAGATTGAACCCCTGAGGCCAATAGGGCTCTATACCAGAGTCCAGAAAAAGAGGTATGCCAAAATTTGTGATTTTCATTTTAATATTCGAAGAAGTATCCTACCTGCAAATAGGCCCCATTAGAAAGTTTTACGTGAACTTTATTGTTGTCATTCCTGTCTATATAAAATATTTCTCCTGCAGAAGATGAATTTGCTGTTGCAGAGATAGAACAACCCTCACCACCACAAGTTAGAAACTGTCCTTGAAGGGTCCGGAACTGGAACTCAGATGCAGAAACTCTCCACAACTGCAGGCACAAAAAGCCAATTTTGTAACTTGAACCCTCAATATGACAAGGTACTATCTCTCAAACCCTTCAAAAATTGTATACGTAAAATTGAAAGCTATAATGGTAATGGATAGAAAATGTCAGGAAGTTGAAAGAAACCTCAACCTTTTAGTTCCTTAAACATCTAAAGTTCAAGCATCAACAAAGCTACCACATTATAATGCCAAGAAACGGACACCAACTCAATTTGCAGATCACAAAAAAAAAAAAAGAAAAAAAAACTTATAGACCAAAGGAGAACATAATCATACCCTTTACTAACACCACACTCGAGTAAAGAAACTTCACCAAATTTGTACTTGATATTTACCACACTTCAACTAATTAAACTACCACGAACCTAATTAAGCCTTAAGGAACTTTTACAAGCTATGAATATTCTTCCTTCCCAAAGTAGAGACATCAAAGAAATCATGCATTGGAATAAGTAAAGGAGGCAGAAACAAGTTGGTTTTCCTTATCTCTAAGGAGCAGGAATATGTTGTTAAGTATCCAACCCTGAAGGTTTCCCATGAAGAAGCTGCATCTCTGTTGACTGTAACCTCCATGCCACCTCCATTTTCTGCGCAAACATACTTCTGCAGTGTCACTGATTTAAGCTGAACCTCTGTTCCATCCTACATGTCAACATTTGTTAATGGATTAAGAACCATGGAAATAAAGAAAAGAAACGAGGAAGACCAAGAAAGGAAACAACATGAAGAGAAGCTCACAAGCATATCTCCATTGGGCATGTCGTCAAAGAGTGAAGGCTTAATCCAACCTTCTATAACCAGCCAACCACCCAAGTTCACTCCTCTAACTTTGGAATTTCCTCTTACTCCTTCCACTTTTTACCAATTAGTAGACCACCAAAACAATCACCAAATTCAGTTCCTATTCACCTCATATAGCATTTTTCGACTTACAAAGAAAGAAATCGAGGAAAATACAAGAATAATCTCAACCTGCATAAGCGCCGGAGAAGAAAATGCAACAAGGTATGATGAATACAAATACCCATTTACTGGAAACAAGTTCCATGAAGAATGCTGGACCATTCAGCGTCAGAAAAGTCGAAATACAGAAACCATCTGCAGTAGGAGTGAAAAAACCACCCAAATAGAGAACAAATAAGTCATCCAAAACCGTCTCAAGCAACCCACTTGACGGAACCTTAGTAATCCCTTCCTTGTCACACAATTATACCATATTCAACCTTTTAAACAAGCATAATACACATTTGTAAGATTGCTTTTTTTTTTAATTTAAACAAGCATAATATACATTTGTAAGATTGCTTTTTTTTTAAATTGCCAGCTATCAGCCTATCACATTAATTAATAAACAACCTTTTCAAGCTCCATAATTGGTAATAAGTGAGAGGACAAAAGAAAACCATATGCAATAATAGACGAAGGAAGGAACAAAAGTTTCCAAAGTAAAAAGGAGCAAAAAGAATGAAGAATGAAAGTTCTCACATGGTGTTGTATAGAAAAGGAAGATACAAGTTAATGTTTACTTGGTTTGAAGAATTTAAATGGGTCCGTACAGATTTGGCTGGATGATTAGAGAAAGGTAAACAAGGTAAAAATCCAAAAAGGGCTTTGCTTAAAGGGACAATTCATGAAAATGAAAAGGAAAAGAAGATTTTGGTGGGAACGCCTTATCTACGTAACGAACATAACAAAAGCTGCTCTGGAGTTGTGTTCTGTTTTTTCAAACTTTGCAACAGTAGCTTCGCTCGGAGTAAATTTTTCCCCTCTTCAACGAGTCCCACAAGTCGTCTTGTTTCAATTTTCAAGTTTCGTAAAATGGGAATCTCGCAAAGAAACCAATCAGCCTAAAATTCACGGCAAGATTAAGACTTTTGATCTAGTAACTGCTAATTGGCCTTGTATCAAGGAACCCATTACCAGTTTCTGAAAACTCCCCCATAAAAATTTTTAATTTCCTCATCCCCAGTTCAGTGAGCATGAATATGGTCGTAAATTGTAAAGTTCAAAGCTTTTACACTCATTCAGCTCTAAATTGTCCAGGTGAACAGAAGCTTTGTTCATCATCACATTCGGGTTCTAATATCAGAATAGTCCCGTTATGTAAAACAATCCAATGAATTCGTTTTAATAATCTAGTAAGAGCCGACTTTTGGGACACAACTAGAATCTTTATCCGACCGACTTTCATGACATCTCAGATAATGGGATGGGACTCGATTGGATTGCTTTCTACAGTTCTTGAAAGCATCATGCTTATGGTACCACTCAAAGATCCATTTCTTTCAAATTAAGTTCTTTTGAACTTTGATTGTTAACCTGTCGAATTCTAGGTTGTTACAGGACTGCTTTCGGTGGAGACCATACCAATACTGACTGCTCAGAGACAAACTCTTTTTATTGGTAAACGAAGACACCAAATGAATGACCGGCACAATTGTCAAAACGCCGCCAAGTTCAGGCTAGCCACCCGCAAGTTAACTTTAGGCCCTTTTTTCAAGCGAAATGGTCTTAAAAGACAAATCCCGACGTTATATTGTACAACATGTTAAGGAACAGGTCTCTTCACACCAGTTAGGCCACCCCCTTCTTGCGTGGAAATCTACTTATTGAGAATCTGATTCAAGCAGTACCACTGGTACATGTTTTGGTTTAATAAATGGAGTGATTATTAGCATTTCAAGCTACAAGGGGCACAAAAGTAACCTCAAGAGCATGATCAAACGGAGTAAGAAACGTTTGAGTTTACCGACAAACCAAAATTTACTGATAAAAATCATAACTTAGTGCACCATGCCCTTGAAGAACTAGATATGGAAGATTAACTGGAGTTCACCTGGTTATTTATCTCGGGATCTGTCAAGTTCCCCAGACAGCTTCTAAAGAATTCGTACTTGGTTATGCACTGAAGTTTCACTTACAAATCTGGTAGCGAAAGGATTAAGAAGTAGATCAAACTTCCATTTCTCTCAAGTAATGTAAGTGAAATTAGCATATACAAACCAATCTAGTAAATTTAATTGTATAGAACATATCTTTCAAAAACGCAAGGAACAGAGATCAGGGAGATAGAAAGTTATGTTCAGATTTGTAATAGGATTTGTAGGTGGTAATTCACTCAAGCTGTTGCAGCAGATAAGTACACATAAGCTGCAGCAATTTGAGCGTATGTGTTTCTTAACATTCTGAAGAAACTAGTGTGCGTATGTGTGTTACAATTTATAAGAACAATCTATCAGACATTGAACACTTCTATCTACGAGAAATGTTCCTATCGCAAGAGTGGAATTCAGAATCGAATAAAGCTGAAGACTTTGTATCTACTTGCTGCTACTCAAAATGTTGGAATTTGAGCTGTTCTCATTCTGCAATTATTGGTTTACCTCAAACTTCAGATGCCAGTGAAAACAGAAGGTTCACACTCATAAAGGAAGGATCGAATCCCGACTTCTGTTATATCCTGACGACGAGGATTTCCCACTAGATGAAGACGACCTTTTCATTGACAGAGGTCCCTTCTGCAGTGAAATCCCGATCGAAGAACTTTTGATCAGCTTGCGAAAGCTTGAACTACCACTACTTCCTCGCTTAGAAACTCTCTTTGACTTCAAATTCTTTAGGTGTTCCACCTGAGTATCCAAGTTTGCTTGTTTAGCAGGAACTATGTTAGCCACAGAACTATAAACTGCGGAAGCAGACGAGGAATCCAACGACACAGACCTCCTCAGAGGTTGCAGTTCTGGCTCTGTTGCCTCTCTACTGCCAACAAAATCACTTAACATCCGAGAATGACTCCTCAAAACATTGTGAGAAGAACCCATCTTTAAGTTTTCGACAACTGATTCATCCACATGAGGCAAAGCAACAACATTATCATCTCCGCTTCTCACTTCACTAGTCCCATCTTCCACTGCTCGATTACTGATTAATCCACCATGATTCACAGAAGTCTCAATCTGGGATTCTTCAGTAGAACTTAAATCAGCTCCCATGGGCACCAAAGAAACAGCCTGACCATCAAAATTCTCGCACAATATAGGGGCACGACATAAAGGGCAGTTCTTGTGGGATCTTAACCAAGTGTCAATACAAGGCAAGTGAAAAGCATGATTACACTTGGGTAAAAGCCGAAGACTTTCATCTTCTTCAAACTCGTTCAAGCAAACAGAGCAATCCGTACCTTCTATCAGCCCTTCATCTTTATTATACTTAAACACTGCGATTGATTCGATCACAGATTGTTGCAAACCTACGGTGTTGATATACCAAATTGGGTGATCAACCACGTCACCTTGATTACCATCAGGAAAGCTGTTCTGTGTACCAAAAATCATGCGTGTGCTTTCCATCCTTCTCGAATTCCTCCGCCTGGAATAACAGAATTTAAAAACTGTGCATAAGATGCAAAAGAGAAGAGCAGCACCAAGCATACAACCCACGATAGTCATACTATTTATGATCAGATGTTTATGTGCCTCATCGTTAACGTTTGGAACCATATGCGATATTAGTCGTGACGGCGGAGGCAGAGGCGGCGGAGGCGGAGGCGGCGGAGGCGGCGGTGGAGGTTCAGTAAACAAATTCCCCTGAACTACAAGGATCTTACATACGGTAGGACAGACTTTAAAACAAGAACCATGACAGGAACCATCAGTGTTCCGAGATGAGTTGCAATCAAACCGACAATTCGTAGAATCCAAAGTCAAAATACTTGGTAATACAACATGATTTCTGCTCTCGGACTCCATTTCACTAGAGCAGAGCAAGAAACAGAGGAGGGAGATTCATAACATGAAAATAAATGTCTTCGCTTGTGGAGGAAACGCGAAACAAAAAGGCGTTAAAGATAGGGCCACTTCCCTCACAAGCTACGATCTTTGGATTGGAAAGTGGCAGAAGAAAACATCCAGTTCTCACTTCGCTTTCATTGGAAGATTTACTGAGCATGGTTGAGTCACTTGGTGCGAAATTTCCTTGGGGTTTTGAAGAAGTCAATGGGTTATCAGGTCTTTTACGCGTATACTGACTTCAAGTGATGCGTCACTAGACTACTTCTTTTGAAGCGTACGACTTGGAAGAGTAGGAGGACAAGAAACACTGACAAGAGATCGGCATAGCTAAATTGAGAGTGGGCTTGAAGGTGTCTGAATCAAT
Source organism: Erythroxylum acuminatum (assembly GCA_026284645.1). Taxonomy (NCBI): domain Eukaryota; kingdom Viridiplantae; phylum Streptophyta; class Magnoliopsida; order Malpighiales; family Erythroxylaceae; genus Erythroxylum; species Erythroxylum acuminatum. The sequence continues at coordinate 24,467,981 of JANKOD010000191.1, forward strand.
GGACTTAGGTCCGGTTGAAGACGGATTTTATTCCGATTAGTATTAACAATCAAACAAATTTTTATTTTTATTTTAAAAAATAGAAACGAAAATAAAAATAGAAGTAGAATCAAACGGTTCCTAAATTTATCACTTTTTAGTACACATAATAAAGCTATTGAAATAATATTATACATACGTCAATAAGGATGGTAATAAATCAGGCTGAGATCGTACTAGCCTAAGCCCGAGCTTAGTACGAAAACTATTTTTACCTAAATTTGGTTTAAAGTTTGATTAAGTCTAATTGAGTTCAATTAAATATTTATTTTTATTTTTAAAATTTGAAAATAACATCATTTAAGTTAAAGCCATATCCTTTCACTTAAAATTTTGACCTTTAAACTAGGCAGGTACCTCAAAGTCCAAACTTCACCCAAAGCTCAATATTAAAAAAGTAAGTCCAAGTGTCCTTATGAATAGTATCAAAGCAAATGGTACGAGATAATCTGAACGTATCAAAGACGGAAGCCTTGGAGGGGATTGCAACGTTATGGTGACGTATCTGTTTCACCAAACACACAAAGGAAAGAATTTTGTTTGTCTGGAAAGAAACATACCTGTCCCTGGAACTAACATTTCAGGATTTTCTCTAAAAAAAGTCGCCAACTTTACTCTAGCCACAAACCAGGGTACTCTATTTCTTGCAGTACTTTCTGAATTCAACTGTAAACCAGAACCCCTTATCTCACCAACCCACCTTTCATTTCTTTCACGCATCAAACTCTCTTAAGTTCCTTCCAAGAGCTTCTCATCATACTCTCCAAGTAAAGATCCATTTGCATGTAATAGTATAGGGCCAACCAACCATGGCAGACTTCTGGAGCTTTGTATGAGAACGATATGATGATGGGTTCTTTTCTTTCTCATAAATCCTGCCTTGACTTGATGCAGAATTGTGATCTACCTCCGCCAGCTAAGGTTCTTCCAGGTTCTGGTAAGATGGTCTTGGAGTCCATGAATTGGGTTTTTGGTATGATGGGACAAAATGAAGATAATGATGATTTTGGGACCTGTAGCAGTGGTGAGACTACGAAGCTGGAGCTTCTGCAAGCGTTGAGACTGTCACAAACCAGAGCTAGAGAAGCAGAGAGAAACGCTGCAAGCTTGGCTAAAGAGAAGGATCGTGTTTCAAGTGCTCTGTTGAAGGAGTCAATGCAGCTTTATGCTTTTCGCCAATGGATGAGGTTGCTTGAGCTTCAAGTATTTAAGCTGCAATCTCAATGGGAATTCTGCTGCAGTTGTGGAAGACCAAAGACAACAGGAAAAGAATTGTTGAAGGATCCTGAAGGTGGAGATGGGGCTTCATGGTTTGCAACTTTGGCACTTTTTTTAAGCATTGCTGGTGTAGGACTTGCAATAGGTTGCAGATATTTTCTTTGAGTTCATCTTTTTTGTCCCAGCTTTCTGTCAGGTTTACTGTTTCAGAATGTAGTTTTGCAAAATTCAAGTTCTTTTAAAGTCCCAGAACATGAACACAACAAAGCTTAAAATATGCAGATCAAATGTAGAACATAACATGAACTGCCGTTAGCATGTTAAAAGATATCAAAATGTAAGACAGAGACGATCAATGTTTACTTCTGATCACTTGTCTTTAAGTTGAATGTAACAAAACTCGGTATGAAAAGAAAAGGGTTACAACAGTACAAGAAGATTGATGATTCAGTCAATAGAAATACACAAGAAACAAACTCACACCAAAGTTCTGGCTCATCAAGCACGAGACCATTTATCCCAGATCCAACCAATCAAATGCAAAATCTACAATCAAGCTTGTAGTCTTTAATTCTGTGTCTAAACCAAAATGGTTTGGTATAAGTTAGTATACAACATAGCTCCTTTGTTTCAAATCCGCAATTATTTACACATAGGAGTATATGCGTAAATAGGCAAAAAGATGATAAATAGCTCATTTTGTCGGTAAGTGCATGATACTAGGTCTTCTGCCTTCAAATTTCCAAGTTTCCTCAACAGATCATTCCTCGGATACACCATCTGGTTGGTTGTTGTCGATTGATTTATTTGCTCCACCAGCAATACCATTTACATGGCCATTACCATCTGAACCATATACGTGTCCCATTTTTTCACGTTTAGTTTCCAAGTATCTCTTGTTCTCTTTTGTTATTGGAGTCAATAATGGCACCCTGCCTGAAATTGCCAAGCCATAGCCTTTGAGCCCAACATATTTTGCGGGGTTATTCGTCATCAACTTCATGGTACGAACACCCAGATCTTGCAGTATCTGCAACATTAAACAACACATTTGGTTCCCAAAACAAGAGATTCTGGCATCAGAGTGTAATCGTAAGGAAATTGTCAGAATTATAACACTTTAGCAACATGGCAAATATATTCTTGAAATGAAAGGAAAAAATGTTTGGACGTTGTAATGCAGCCAAATCTTCCAAATAGAGAAATAGACAAGAAAATGTTTTGAGATGTTACCTGAGCTCCAATACCATACTCCCGTGAGTCAACAGGTAAACCTAGCTCCTCATTGGCTTCAACTGTATCACGTCCATCATCCTGTAAGTTGTATGCACGGAGCTTGTGTCCCAGACCAATTCCTCTACCTTCATGCCCCCGAAGATATACCAGCACACCCCTACCAGCTGCCTCGATTTGCTTCATTGCAAGTGCTAGCTGGTTTCCACAATCACATCATGCAGATCCAAATATGTCGCCGGTCAGGCACTCATAATGTACTCTCACAAGAACATCTTTCCCATCCGCAATTTCACCCTGTGGACATTATAACTTGCATTGTTAGAGCATTATGAGAATATATAATGACCAAAAGAATTAGACTTCTGCTTTGCAAGGAATCATCAATCTTTAAGATTCAATTACAGTAATCACAAAATCTTCCCTAACAACAACAAATACCGAATCTGTCTGAAAGAAATAGGCAGTTAAACATTCAAGCTGGTTTTTCACCCACTAAATTACAAGAAGCCAGCAGAATAGTCTATGCAGTATAAGGTGTATGCAAAAGCAAACATCAAGAATTGCTTATACATGTACAAACACATACAAAGCACTCAGTTTGGAGAAAATAAAGCATAAATTTCCTCGCTGTGCACTGAGATGTAAGGCAGTTATTGTTGACGAAATATTCCCAAGTTAACTCTGATCCCTTAAAAGTAGGTTGAAGCTGTTTCGGCATACAAGCAAAGGATGCACATAATTGTAAAGCGTGTCAGTACAGGGAAAAGGAAAACTTACTTTAACCATTGCAATATGCTCAATACCATCTAGAAGTGACCTATAACAGTAGGCTTTGAATGGTCCCCACATAGTTGGTATTGGAGTAGCAGCAGCCAGTTCCACCAACCTGTCTCTTGTCCTCCTATATCTGAATCAGAAAGTTAAATTTGTTGGCATAATTATTACTTTCAATAATTAAAGGAGAAAAATACAACCAAAAAATCTTTCTCTTCAAGCCAATTCCAAGAAGTGGCATGTAGACCAGTGATTTCTAGAGAAAAACTTCTTTCCTTACAAGTGAAAAAACAAAAGGGAAGGTGTTAGAGCTTCTTTACATCTGTAACCCATGCTCAATTTTGAGTCAGAATCCAGTCCAAATATGGAAATCAAGCAAAGAATTTTCTTGAGAAGACACATTAACAAACCAAATCACACATTTCCTTGTGTTTGAAAGGGTAGATTAGCTTGCATGCTCCCATTTTTTAGCCTGCATGCTCTCATTTTCCATTCAATTTGATATCGAGACTAAGAGATTAGCTAAACATGCTTATATTCAAGTGCATGGATATGTGGGCATTCAATTAAAAGAACCGATAGAAAACGCCAGAAAATATACCTTATTAGATAAGCAATGGAAATAATTTTTAATTTTTCTGCTTTAGCAAACTGGAGAAGCTCGGCAATCTTGCCGTAGAGGCATCATCATCTACAATCTCACATAAAACTGCCGCAGGCTCCAATCCAGCCAGGACTGCAAGATCAAACATAAGCTTCTGTATGTCCAGCTCTTTTTAACACTCCTCCCTCCCTGTACTTGAGAGGGAAAATATGACCCGGGCGATTGAAATCTCTAGAAGCAAGAGTCAATACTGTTTTTGCTCTATCACGAGCTGAGACACTTGTTGTAGTGCCATGTTTTGCATCCTTGAAAAACAGAACATAGTACAAACCATGTGACTTGTGCCAGCCAGATGGTTACAGACTATTGCCTTCATGCCCTTAACACTTATTTCTTAGAAAAATCTTATCCATGGTCAGACCAAAATCACAGGATTAAATCACTTGAAACAAATTTGAGGCATATAACT
>JANKOD010000191.1:24524221-24538341 GCA_026284645.1 Erythroxylum acuminatum
CTTTTCTCGGAAGCCTCAAGCACAGGTTTGGCTACTATTTTGCGGGATGAAAATGGTAACTTTATTAAAGCTTTTTCTAATTTGATTATTATGATGGTGCATCCTATTGTTGCTGAAGGCTTGGCCTTGAAGGAAGCTTTATCTTGGCTTAAAGGTCAGGGCATGAATAACATTGAGGTTGAAATGGATTGTTATCAAATAACCGGTTCTTGGATAAACCGACCGGTTCTCTAATAAACCGGCCGGTTTTAATATTAAACGGTTATTACCTCGGACCGAACCGGACACATAGCCGGTCCGGACGATTTCCGGTCGGACCGGCCGGTCCGGTCCGGTTTTCACATCATTGGTTTATGGAACTTAATTTTCAGACACTAAATTGGGGCTTATTATGTCAGATTGTATTGATCTTAAAAATCATTTTATGTCTTTGCCCTTTAAATGGACATATAGGGATGATAATAAAACAGTTCATTGCATTGCTAGGGCGGCTCTATTACAAGCTCACTATGTTTCTTAGTCTAGTCCTCCTAGTGACTAGATGAAGTTTTATATGTTGATTCTTATATTTTTACTAGCTTTGAGATTGAAGGATGTTAGTTTGGGTGTACGGGGGAGCCTATTGGCTGAGGGTTAGTTCATCCTCTTTCTCTTTGTATATTTTGTGCTAATTTTTTTAATAATAATAATGCTGTTTACAAAAAAAAAAGTCAGATTATGTTTATTAATTTTGAATTTGTCGCGATTGAAATTTTAAATCACATTAAATAATCAATGTTTTTAATATTCATATTAAACTATATTTTCCCCCCTAAATGGGACCTTAACCTTCTTGGGATTAAAAGAATTATGACTAAGCTGTCGAAAGGGAATTCAAGTAGGAAGGTTTCAATTAAAATAAAAACAATAATCTAAATGTATAGAAATAATGAATTCAAATTAAAAATATAAATAATTAGTTTAAAAAAACAACAAATTACCATTTTAATTTAGAAATAAACTAAATTAAATAATACATATTATATATATTTCTCGTTCGTTCTATTCCTAAAAAGACATCATTCTTGTTTTAATCTGTTCCACCGGGTGAATCGAACGCCCCGGAAGTGCCTAAAAGGTTGTAAGCGTGAGGATTAGTCCCTGTGATTCGATAGTTTCTGGAAACTTCTTGGAACACAAGGTTATATGTTCTTTTGTAAAAACATGAACTCAAAACCGCACCGAAACTGGTCTCAGATTCAGAAGTATTTACGGTTATGTTGGATTAAAGGGTATCGTCGGAGACGGACATGCTTACCGGAGACACCCCAAGGAGAAGGGGTTTGTCCGTTGTGTTTAAGGGACAGATTGTTACAGCTCTTTTCATTCTTCAGCTTAATCGCTGACACAACAGGAGTCTCCGACGTGCCGGCTTCATCAAAAGAATGCAGTGGACATGATGAATTGCGGAGTTTTGCATGGATTTGGAAAAGGAGACGATTAAGTGGCCATTAAGTGGCGTAGCAATACTGAATAAAACATAAGAAAATTAGCAAAGTATATTCCGAAAACATTTCAATGTTACAAGTGAAATTACTCAACTCCCTTTATACATGATTGCTAATCTTCACATAACAAAATATACTGCTCGTCCTTTTCAATGTATCATTTCCATTTTTTCACCAATTATTGGTGCACCTATGCTGCCTCCATAATGGCAGAACATCCCCTCCCCTCAGGCTTCCGTCAAAAATTATCCAGTACGATGAGCTAGGTATTCATCCTGTATATCTGTACAATCATGTATGTATCAGTTTCTACAGCTGTCCCGCAAAAAAAATCTACCATTATCTGGCTGGTCCTGGAATGTGAGATCCTATCCACTTCCACCTTCATCTTCGTCATTAAGGTCCCCGTGATCTATGGTAGGCCGTTTCAATCTCTGGAATATCTCATCAAGTGATTCAGATGACGAATTAAGGGAATCAAGTTTAGTTTCCAGACCTTGTCGCATAGGTAGAAACTTTTTGGCCCCCATGTTCGCTTTAAAACTTTGGAAACCATTCTTCATCGATTCCCATTTTGAGGCCAAACCAGCAGAAGCACCTCCTACTAAGTTGTTAGAATTCGAGTTGCCTGCACCAAGCAAGGACACCTTTGCAGAGGCAATGTTTTTCTCTACTGGCTTGCTATTGCCTTGTCTACCCTGTTGTTCTCTTATTGCAGCATACTTACTGCTTATAGCTTCTCGACTTGAGCCATATCGTCGACCGACTTCCTCTTTCATAGGGTGTGACGGGCTTCCTTTGGTATGATTGTTGACTAAACTGCCTGCAGCCTTCATTTCAAGAGCAACTTTATCCTGAGAGTTACACCCTTGTGTTAGAAAACAAGGAATAAAAAGGGGAAACATTTATTGCAACTATCAATGGGTTTTCATTGTTTATAAGAATTGCCAATCAAAGTATGATCAAGAGAATAAATCAAAAGCACTATGTTGTTATAATCTAAAATATGTATACATACTGTACTATCATTGGCAGACTCGATATCCACACTGTTAAAGTTTCTTGCCAGTGGAATGACATGCTCACCAACTTTTTCCCCTTGTTCTAACCATGATCGTTCTACGAAAACATACACAGTAAAATCAAATAAAGAATAATGTCAAAGGTAATATAATTTTCAGGTATACTTCTGTCGAATGGTGTTTAGAGTTATATACTCTGGACAGTGACAGGAAGAACAAAGTCCTATTGCACTACCTTTCTGTAGAATAATCATTCCTGAGGGATCAAAACCATCCGTGTCATCAGCCTCTGTTTGGATCTTGAATCTCATCCAACTTCCAAAGAAACCAATTACACGGTCAAAGAAATTGCTTGCTACCAAAAGCGTGTACACGACCATGATAAGTGGATAGATTCTGTTGAACCCATCTCCAAAGAAAGAGACAGCATCATTGATTTTCCCCATGTGCTATAACCAGAATGAAGAAATGAATCAGAAGAAAATGGAAAAAGTAAGTTTTCAAAGGGACAAAGGACAAACCAAAAAATTTTACCAAGAAATTCGTGAAGAATTGCGAATTATTGAAAAGGAAACTCGGAGAAAAAAAAGGAAAAATGAAGCCTAAATAAAGATTTAGATGGTAAAAAGATTGTGTAACAGGAAGTCCGATCACAAAATGAGATGCCAAAATGGTGCTTCCAAAAATTGAAAGAAGGGAAAATCATACTCGAGGACATTGGTTTTTTTTCCCAGCTCCACCCTAATATTCTACAAAAGTACTTCTAACAAGGCCGAGAAGAAGTTGCGTAACAGCTTCTGAAAATAAAACGGAAGTCCAAAGATAATTCTGAAACTCTAGCAAGTAATTTAACCTTCAAAAGGCAACAGTTTGATTGAGTGAAGGGGAAAAAAAATAAAGATTATGTGCACTTCTATTGTATGTTCTGGAACTATAAAACCAGACATAGCATTCATACTTGTGAAAGCAGTCAGGTTTGGGGGAATAAATACATATTATTCAATCCGCTAAACTAGATTCAGAGCATTCTAAAAGTTTATGCACTATGCAAGGAATGCTATTTATGACACAGCAATGGAACATCAATAAGAAGAAAGTAACAAAATTCAACATTATTCTGTCACTTCTCTAAAAAATGCACAAAATAAGCAAAACTAAAAGGAGAACTACCTTTTCAAATATAGTACTCTTAGAATCAAGATTAATAAGGTTGAGAAAGTTGTAGGAAATTGGAGGAGCATATCGAGCAACCATCCTGAATGAATCAATGGTTTTCCATAATTATTACTTCAAATCTGCAAAGGGATTGGGAGAAGTTGTGGGAGACAATTCATTAACACATAGCTCAGAAAAAACTTACGAGCATATCATAAGCAAGCTGACTGAGCTTGTCTGCCTTGGCGTTAATGAGTAAAACATCAACATCCCAACTTTGAATAAGGAGTAGTAAGTGCAAATGCACATATACATCAAAGGAACAAAAGCTAACGCCTGCAGGGCACAATCAGAGAAATGAAATATACATGAGCAAGCCATAAAAATCAAATTCAAAAGCACAAGTCAAGCAGAAATACCAAGGTACTACAAAAATTATGAAAAGAAATTTTACCTGTACTAAGATCTCTTGTCTTCCTACAGAATTTATGAGTATTGAGAAAAGAGAGAGATCAACTCCACTTGGGAGTAGCGTTGCCTCTGCAAGAAGAATTGCAGCAGACATGGTACCTAGTATGATAGCCAAAAGCTTTTCAAGTTGTTTTCTTAGGATGCAGCGCCAGAAAAACTCTGCAAAAAGCAATTACAATTACAAATATTAAACCAGAAGACAATAACTATTTCAGAATAACCTGTAAAAATATAAACATTAGGAGAATAAACCAGAATTACAATGTCATCTTGCATTATGGCTTTGCCTGATTCAACCAAGCAATCAGACAAAGTTTATCATTCTTTTGTTCTTCAAAAAGGAAAAGGCAAGTTACTTTGTTAATTAAACAAAAGAATCAGAGATCCATAAAAAACTTCTAAAACAAAAGAAAAAATCCTAAGCAACTCATGCTCATTTTTTTTTTCTTTTTAACAGAGATTTGAGAGATAACTTTTTACAGCATCTGTTGATTACCAGTTGTGTCCAAAAGAGATCCAAGTTTTCCATTCCGAGTAGGTCTGAAGCTTGAAATATATTTCCTGACATAGTTGTGTGTTACATATCACGGATCAGAGGATAAAATATTTCCAATATATAAAAAACCACAACATGAGTAGGAGCATACCACCCAGTTGAGCTGCCACGTTCATAGTTTTTAATTGTATCTTCCAGTTCAAGAGCTTCAGAAACATATGACATATACTCACTGCAAAACAAAGTGCACTTAATAAATGCATCAAACTATCAACCCTGTATTCAACCATATTAAAAGACTTGAAACACTCTCCAGAAATATGGCTATAATAAAAAAGAAATGAGAAGGCGAAAATTCTGAGAGCTCCAAATATCATTCACTGGAAATGCATCAACCATGTGACATACCACCATCAATCAGAAATAGCAAACACTGGCCACATAACTTCAATGAAGAGGGAAATAGATGTTCAATGTGAACTTCCAAAACAAAATAAGGAATATACATAATAAACATATCAGAAAGTAGACCAGATGACAAGCATTAAGTTCAGTGGAATAGTATTACAGCATGTAGGCATGGAAATGGGCCGGTCCAGAATTGCATTGCCTAACAGCGTGGAATCAAAAGTAATATAGATAAATGGCCAAAAGCAGAAAAACAAGTAAAAGTTTCGTATAAATTATTAGTTCAAACTAAAGAAGCATATCACAGATAAAGCAAAGATAAATTACATATCAGCAGCATGAAACTAAATCCCTTTCTATCACAATACCTCAGTATGTCTCTATTAACACAAACACACATATACGTCCACATGCATGCACTAACTAATAAGCCTTGTGCAAGCATGTGCTGGCAGGCATGCACATAAGCACCTAACTGTTACATTTCAATCTTTCTCCCAACTGCACTACCAAAAAGTTAATGCCACTTACACATAATTGATGCTACTTTCTCTCTAGACAATAACAATAACATGAAAGCCATCTTCCACATTTGCAAATACCAATAGAAAAATGCCAACCTAGCCAACTACAATCAATGTTTGCATAGTTTATGATCTGACCTCTGAAATACTACACTGAAGTTGCAAAAGAAATATGCTGCCAAGAGATATAATGGATATATAGATATTTAAAAGCTGCCGAGGTCAGTATGGAGACAGCCAAAAGAGCATAGTACAAGGGAAGTGATACAAAAGATTGAGCACTTTGATAGGAGGGCACAGATATGACAAAAAAAACAAAACTTGAAAATTAGCAGTCAACATACCTTTTATAACGATAATACTGCTCTCTAGCACATCGAAGATGACGTCTTAATGTTGCCATTGATTTCTCATCTGCATCATAGTCCATATCATTTTCTCCCAATCTACCACCTTGTGGTTTAAATGAAGGATCTTGCCTAAACTGTTAATTCAAATAGAAATTACAGATAGCATCTCATCAGTGCGAATCCCACAGAGAGTGAAAGAGGGAAAGAGAGAGAGATGAGAGGATAGTAGATACTGTTTGAGTCAGCATATTGTCAATAACATCCATGTAGGGCCTTAAGGGATCACGCTTGGACATCTGATTCGATGTTGCTTGAGCAACCTTTGAAGTAAACAAACATTGAATCTATTAATTACGCAATTGCTACTGATAGATACTATTATATGTAGCTGTGATTGGCATCTCAAACATCAGTACTTGCAGACAAGAGCCATTTAAATGAAAATGGAATATATGGTCATAATTCACTCATTCAACAGTTAAATTATAACTAACGTGTGAAAAACTGATGCAGGACGGGCAGAATCTACAATATGCTAGAGCTGCTAAAACTTTTAGTTTTTGCCAGAATCTACAATATGCTCTAGCAAGTATAACTCAAACAAAGACATGTCAAATTCTATGGGAACAAACAAAAGGGCAATAGAATAAGATCAATACGATCATCCTACATTTTTGCAAGAGAAAGATCATCAATGAAATGGATGAGACCTATGGAATTTAAAAAGATGTATGAAGTCATTCAGTAAACAGGATGACCAATAAGAATCAAATGACATCTATGGATTCAAATGAAATCTACGGTGAAGAGCACATAGCGAGGCACCTCCGGTCCCGCAAAGTACCTGAGGGTCAAAATCACCATGCCTAGGGTTAAAGGCAGCGAGATCACGTAAAACACCCACATCTCTCCTTCTCCTCCTCCTCGTCCGAAGACACCAGGAAGATAATCGGACCCTGTAAATCGGATCGGATCTCTCTGCAATGTCTTGCTCTGTTTTGATTTTGGTTTTGGTTTTGGGTTTCGGTTTCCTCTGAATAAAGTTGACGTACGCTTTCTTTTACTTCATTTTTAAGTCGCATTTCACGTGTAGACGGTGTAGTGCTCGCTTTTTTCCAATGTTTTAAGTTAAAAATGCTAAACCTTTTTTTTTTAGATTTTTATATTAACATTTCATAATATTTAATCTTTTAATCAAAATTAAAATTTTAAAATAATTTAATATATCACAAAGGCACTTAATTTTCTTTTATTTATGCATTGTTTTATACATAGAAGAAATATTTTTATTATTAAAATAATATTTATTACAACAAAATTTGAAGAGATCTAATAGTACGTAGTCTTAATCTTCTAATAGAAAAGTTGTTTCCAAATGACTCATATAAATGGGAAATAAAAAATAATATTTTATTAAGATATTAAAATGTTTGTCAACAATAAATTCTTATCGAACAATAATTTGATAATTCACGTAAAAATTTAAAGATGAATTTTATAAATTTTAATATTTTATTCGACTCATCGTACGATAGTTATATTTATTTTATTTTTATAAATCAGCAAAAATTAGAAAAATAGTATAAAATTTTTGTTCGAGCATAAAATGAGATTTTAAAAAGTTAAAAAATATTTAAAATATGCTACATTAATAAGTTAGATTAAATTTAATTTTTAAAATATTATGGATTTAATTTAAATTTTTTTGAAAATTAAAAATTAATCGAAATAAAATTTTAACTTAAATTCAGGTAAAATCAATTTTTATATTTCAAATCAAATTTAAAATTTTGACTACTCAAATTTCTTTAAAGAAATAAATAAGATAAAGATGTTAAATTTAACTTAAATTTAGATAAAATCAATTTGTTACTTTAAATTAAATTTAAAGTTTCGATTGTTCAAATTTTGTTTACGAAAATAAAGAATATAAAGATATAATTTAATAGATTTTATACTCGAACCGGATTGAATTAAAACTAAACATTTTTAACAAAAATAACACTATTTTTTATTTGTAATATATATATATATATATATATAATCACAACTCATAAACACTCAAGTCTAATTATATTCAAACTCAAATCAAGAAATTTTGGGTGGAACTTATTGTCACCCTTAATGCTAAGTGAGCACGTCATAAGAATTACGTTGAACTGGAATTTAATACAAAATCTAAATTATTTTTTAAAATTTAACTTGATTTAAATTTTAGTCCAAATAATTTGGATAACAATGAATTGGCCCTTTAAGCCCGGGTAATCTGAAGCTTGATTTGGTGTGAAATTTTTTATTTATTTAAATTAAAAAAATAACTTCATTTTATCTGTAGCTTTTGAGTTTCAAATTGAGCTAAACTCAAATGACAAAAACTTGAAAAAAAAAAGGGTGTAATAGGTTGTATTTACTTTTTTTTTTTCAAATTCAGTAAAAAAATCTTTTTTTAGTTTTTAGTTTCTATTTTTAATTTTGGTTTTTTCTTGTTTTAAAACATTATGAAAATCATAAAAAGTAGTTTTTGCTTCCTTTTTTTTCATAATCTGATTTACTATCATTTAAATATATATTATTTAATTTTTAATTTTTAATAAAATTATGAATAATTTAATTCAACGTTATATTTATATATTAAATTAATTAAAATTAATTATCAATAAAACTCTGAATTATTTAATTTTATAATTAAACTATATATAATTAAACTTAAAATATATAAATATTCAAATAAAATTTGATTTAATAATTAAAACATATTTCAAATAAATATTAATTTATAAATAAAATATTAATTTTTAAATTATTTATTTTATTAAAATAACATAATTTTATTAATAATTTGTTAATAAATATTTTATATGACATTACATAAATTTATTTAATTAAAAATAATTTATCTTTAAGTTTTATCTAAAATATAATTATTATCAGTGATAAAAATATAACTATATTAATATTAATAATCAAACTGCTTTTTGTTTTTACTTGAAAGAAAATTAGAAAAATTTAAAACAGAAGCTAAAAATTACAATAAAAATAAAAATAGAATCAAACTGCAATTATCCCTAGAGTTTAATTGACATATCATTGCACTAGAACTGTTTATGCAACCCACTGCCATTGTAGACCGTTGTTAGAGGGCAAAACGTTTGACGCTAATTTCAAAGGGTGATCATCCAAAACATTAATGCTGAAAGCTGCAACTCTGAAGGAAAAATGTATGATGATTAATGATAAAACTAGAATTTGTTCGAACTCGTCTAAATTGAAATGATACTTCTTCAGACTCTTTAGGCGGTTTGATATACGTGAGGAGTTCTTCTTAACAGTGGTTGAGCTCTGAACTCTCAGTTCTTAGTACGTCCAAACTGCAGAGAAACCTGGTACACAGCCACGAAGATCATGAGATCGTCGATGGATTGTTAGAAAAACAAACAAAAGAATAAAGAGAACAAGAACACTCTAGCTTTGGAGGAGAGGATCTCACTTTGTATTTGCTTGATTGAAAATGGCTATAACATACATCTATTTATACTAGAGTTATGAATACTCTAGAACTCTACCATGAGCTAGGAATACTCTAGAATTCTACCATAAAGCTTGAATTTCAAAAGACTCAAGTTAAATCTAGAACATTCCACTAGACTCTTCACATTTCATGCATGTGGGAAAAAACCAAGGGACTTGTAGCTAGAACCTCCAAGATTATTCTAGAATAGCTAGAACCTCCAAGATTATTCTAGAATCAAGCTTAATTAATTTTAACATGCCCCCTTAAGCTTGATTCTGCATTCCGAGTAGACTTCTCAACTTCTCAAAGACTTCTATCTTGAGGGGCTTCGTGAAAATGTCAGCAATCTGATCCTGGGACTTCACATATTGCAACTGGACTTCCTTCTGTGCAATGCACTCTCTAATGAAATGATATCTGGTATCAATGTGTTTGCTTCTCTCATGGAACACCGGATTTTTGGATAGTGCAAGTGCTGACTTGTTATCCACAAATATGCTCGTCGGTCCTTCCTGTGACTGATAAAACTCCTTTAATAAATTCCTGAGCCATATTGCATGACAAACACAAGAAGTTGCGGCCACAAATTCTGCTTCACAGGTAGATAGAGTGACTATTGGTTGCTTTTTTGAACTCCATGTGAATGCCGAGTTTCCCATAAAGAAAACAAATCCAGTGGTGCTTTTTCGATCATCAACATCACCTGCCCAGTCACTATCACAATAGCCAACAAGCTCGAAATCTTCATTGGAAGCATATAAAATTCCATAATTCAATGTGCCTTTGATGTAGCGAAGTATCCTCTTAGCCGTCTTGAAATGTGTAGTAGTGGGAGACTCCATGAAACGACTAATAAGACCAACGCCATAAAGAATATCGGGTCGCGTACAAGTTAAGTACCTGAGGCTTCCAACAAGACTCTTGAAAAGTGTGGGATTGACTTTGTCCCCATCGTCATGCTTCGAGAGCTTTACACCACATTCTACCGGAGTGGCGACTGGCTTGCAATTCTCCATCTCAAATTTCTTCAAAATCTCTCGAGCATAGCCTTCTTGGGATATAAAGATGCCTTCTTCTTGCTGCTTCACTTCTATGCCAAGATAATAAGACATAAAGCCCATGTCAGTCATCTCGAATTCACTTGACATTGCTCTCTTGAACTCCTCAAACATTGTAGGATTATTTCCTGTCAAAATTAAATCATCCACATAGAGACAGACAAGTAAAATATCACCATCATGGTTCAGTTTCACATAGAGAGCATGTTCATGTGGGCATTTGACAAATCCGTTGTCGATGAAGTACTTGTCAATTCTCCCATTCCAAGCTCGAGGAGCTTGTTTCAAGCCATAAAGAGCCTTCTTCAGTTTCAAAACTTTGTCTTCATGACCCTTGACTTCGTAGCCCATGGGTTGCTCAATGTAAACTTCTTCCTCCAAAATTCCATTCAGAAAGGCAGACTTGACATCCATCTGATGAATTTTCCATTGGTTTTGGGCTGCCATGGATATGATCAAGCGAATAGTCTCCAACCGGGCAACAGGAGCAAAGACTTCATCATAGTCAATGCCGGCTTTCTGCTTGTAGCCTTTTGCAACTAGTCTTGCTTTATTTTTCTCCACCTCTCCTTGAGAATTCGTCTTCACTTTGAACACCCATTTGACTCCAATAGCATTTTTGCCTTGAGGTAATTCCACCAGCTCCCACGTGTCATTCTTCATTATTGATTTGATCTCCTCATCCATTGCATCTCTCCATTTCTTGTCTTTAACAGCTTCTTCAAAACTGTAAGGCTCACAATTTGCAAATAGACAGAAAAGTGTCATGTCACTTAAATCTTGAGTTACCTCATCAGTTGTGTCATATAGATCACTGAGATTTCTGAAGCGACGGGGCCCTTCACTTGAGCTAGCTTCTCCTTGATGATGTGGCGGAGGTGGTGGAGTTGTAGGAGAAGTTGGTGCTAGAGTAGCACGCTGCTCAACTTCTTCATCATCAATAAAAGGATAAAAGTTGTACTCTTCATTTGTAGTACTCCAATCCCACGAGTGTTCTTCATCAAACTGTACATCTCTACTGATAATGACTTTACGAGTAATGGGATTGTACAATTTATATCCTTTTGAGCTTTGGTCATAGCCGATGAACACATACCTCTCACTTTTATCATCAAGCTTTGATCTCTTCTCGTCTGGTACATGTACATAGGCTATGCTACCGAAGACTCGCAGGTGAGAGACACTAGGCTTGTATCCGCTCCACTCTTCTTGCGGAGTCTTGCCAGCTACACTTTTAGTATGACTCCTGTTGGATAAGTAGACTGCACAGGCTACAGCTTCGGCCCAGAACTCCTTCGGCATGTTTCTGCATTTCAATAAGCTTCTGGCCATGTTGAGAATGGTCCTGTTCTTTCTCTCCACTACACCATTTTGTTGTGGCGATCTTGGGACTGTCAACTGTCTGTGGATCCCTTTGTCTGCACAGAACTGGTTGAACTCATTAGAGGTAAACTCACCACCATTATCGGACCGGAGTGTCTTAATTTCATAGCCACTCTGCTTCTCAACCATCGCCTTGAATTTCTTGAAATTCTCAAACACTTCTGATTTCTCCTTCAAAAAATACACCCAAGTCTTTCTTGAAAAATCATCAATGAAGAGTAAAAAATAATTGCTCTTACCGAGTGAGCAAGGTTTGATTGGCCCGCACACATCGGTATGAATCAGTTCCAGAGGCGTCTTGGCTCTTGTAAAAGATTCTTTTGGAAAACTCTTTCTTGGCTGCTTACCAAAAAGACATCCTTCACATAGTTGATTAGGGAGATTGATATTTGAAATGCCCTTCACCATCTTCTCTTTGCTCATGAGACTTAGGCTGTCAAAGTTCAAGTGTCCAAACCTCATATGCCACAACCACGAAGGATCTTGCACACAAGCTTTCAGACATCTGGGAACATCACTTTTAATATCCAAAGGAAACATTCTATTTCTCGTCATTGGCAGCTTAGCTAGCAAGTCTCCATTTTCATTTGTCAGATACAAATGTTTATTTTGCGAATAAATGTCATAATTTTTCTCAAGTAACTGGCCCAAACTCAATATATTATCCTTCATCTCAGGCACAAAGAGAACATCAGAAATAAATTGATGACTTCCATCCTTCGTACGAATTAAAATGTTACCTCTCCCTTCAATTTTGATTTTGGAATGGTCTCCAAATCTGATACCTCCACGAATTGATTCATCAAGCTCCGCAAAAAGATTCTTCTTTCCAGTCATATGATTGCTTGCACCGGAATCGAGGTACCACCGATTATCTTCTCTATCATCATCATTACTTTTGCAAGCTAGGAGTAAAGTTGCGTCCACATCGTCATCCACTTTCTCCGTATAATTTGCTTTTCCTTCCACATCATTTCTACACTCCGAAGCAAAATGACCATAATTATGACAATTGTAACATTCAATATTGGACTTGTCATACCTTTCACCATTACTCCTGCCTCTTCCTCTTCCTCCTCGTCCTCTTCCTCTTCCACGGCCTCTATAAGAAAAATTATTTCGATCTTCATTTTGATTGGGTCTATCTCCTCGACCACCTCTTCCTCCTCGACCTTGGCCACGTCCACGTCCACCTCGACCTCGTCCTCTTTGACTTTTATCTCCTCCATCTTTCAATGAAGCTTTGGCTGCAAGGACTTGCTCCAACGGCTCATCATTCTTCTTTGCAACTCTTTCTTCACGTGCTTGTAGTGACCCCAACAATTGGTCCACGGTCATGGTCTCCACATCTTTGGACTCTTCAATGGCACACACCACGTATTCAAATTTAGTGGTTAAAGATCTAAGAATCTTTTCCACTACTCGAAGATCTTCAATCTTCTCGCCATACCGCTTCATATTGTTCACCACGGCCATCACCCGATTCCCATAATCTTGTATGGATTCGGATTCTTTCATTTGAAGTTGCTCAAACTCCCTTCTTAGAGTTTGCAACCGTACCTTTCTCACTTTGTCAACTCCTTCAAAGGAGTTCTTCAAGATCTCCCATGCTTCTTTGGCGGTGGATGCTTGTGCCACTTTCTCGAACATTCCTTCATCTAGACATTGGTGGATGAAGGTGAGAGCCTTTTGATCGTACTTTCTGGATTTCGCCAGAGCCTCCTTCTCATTGGGTGATAGTGCCGCCTCATTTTGAGGTTGAACGTAACCGTTTTCGACTATCTCCCAAGCATCATGTGCACCAAGCAAAGCCTTCATACGGAGACACCAACTCGCATAATTGTCTTTAGTAAGACGAGGAAATTGGAACATACTCATTCCATTGCTTGCCATCTCTCTCAACCTCACAAGTGTTTTCTCTCAAACTCTCTAAGTGAATCACTCACTTGACTTTCACAACTCTCTCTTCTAGCCAACTTGGCTCTGATACCACTTTGTTAGAAAAAACAAACAAGAGAATAGAGAGAAGAAGAACACTCTAGCTTTGGAGGAGAGGAACTCACTTTGTATTTGCTTGATTGAAAATGGCTATAACATACATCTATTTATACTAGAGCTAGGAATACTCTAGAACTCTACCATGAGCTAGGAATACTCTAGAATTCTACCATAAAGCTTGAATTTCAAAAGACTCAAATTAAATCTAGAACATTCCACTAGACTCTTCACATTTCATGCATGTGGGAAAAACCAAG
>JANKOD010000191.1:24579958-24597185 GCA_026284645.1 Erythroxylum acuminatum
TAAAATAGTCCCTAAACTTTTTAAAAATTGCAAAATAGTCCATATTGATACATTATTTTAAAAACTTTGAAAAAAATAGGGAGGGAAATTTTGAAAATTTTTGAAAATTTTGCAAAAAAGTCCCCTAATTTTTTAAAATTTCCGGTATTTGACCAGTATTTTGAATACCGGCCGGTACCGACCGGTACGGACGAAATTGGCCGGTACCGACCGGTATTTGACCCCGGTACACCTTACCGTACGGGCCGGTACGGGCCGGTACGAAACGAAATTCAGAACATTGAATATAGCCAAACAAATTTTAAGTTTAAAAAAATAAAAAATATCATTTTCAACAAAACGATATGGTTTTAGGTTAAATAGAAGCCGACCCGAGGCCCGTTCTACCCAGCCTAGCCGTTGACTTCAACCGGTCGGCCTCAATAGTCAATAGTCATCTCTAAAAAGAAACTAAGAAAGAGATAAACAAAATAGAATTATTAAAATTGGAAATAACGTTACTATTCGCAAGTTGTCTGAATTTGACTTTATTAGATTGGTCAAAGATAATGTTGCTAAATCTTGTTTTAAGATGAAATCTTAATATTCATCGACCAATCGGTTTCACGTATTAAGCCCTCACGATCCGCAACTTTCCTATAATATATCATCGCGGCCATTCATTCAGTCCCAAAAAACACAACTTAGCACTGTTATAACCGTCCGATCACCAACATGAGAAAGCACAAGGACAGTCAATCCTATCCGTTGGATCGTGAAACTCAGTTTCTTTATATACCTATTGACCCCTTCCTTTTCTAAACTTTATAACTCTTGTATAGAGAGCGAGAGAGAGAGAGATTCTTGTAGCGATTTAGAGGTATGTTCTTTGATTCTCTTTATTCTATAGTTCTTTTTAATTATTTTTTGTCAAGATTTTGTTTAGATTTTTTGGAATAGCCAAGAATGATTGCGACTAGGTTTCTGCTTGGTTAATTTGTTTCTCTCTTGAAGATTGTTACTTGTGTGTAAGAGATTTGGGGCTTGTTGGTTCACAAGATTGCGTCATTAGTTGTTTTGATTCTCGTTGTAGAAGCTCGATTTCTGTTTTGAAATTATGCCTCTTTCGAGGTTTGGGGATTTTGAAATTCGTGATACCGTTACGTAATTTGGCACTTAGGGTTTTGAAATTTCTGGATCGTCTTCAAATTAGGGTTTATGGTTTGATTTGTCATGATTGTACGGGTTTGAGTGTTGATTGTTTGTTCTGAGATGTCGGTTATCGTTGGGTTGTTGCGGCTCTTGGTAGCTATTTTATTATGTGCATGTGTTATAGACAAGAGGATTCAAAGTTTAGTTATTTTGGTTTTGTTTTTGGGTGCAGATGGCCCGTACCAAGCAAACTGCTCGTAAATCTACTGGAGGAAAGGCTCCAAGGAAGCAGCTCGCTACCAAGGTTTACTAACAATTTGATCTTTCTCTCTTCAGTGTTTACATTATGGCTTCTTTTAATCTTTTTGTTGATGATTTTTTTTTATGTTATCAGGCAGCTCGTAAGTCTGCTCCAACCACTGGTGGAGTCAAGAAGCCTCATCGTTACCGCCCTGGAACTGTCGCCCTTCGGTGAGTTATCTTCAATCTCGTCTGTATCTGCCCTTGTCAAAGGAAGAAACTTTTTTTTTTGTGTCCTGACCTTGCTTCGTGATGTTGCGCAGTGAAATTCGTAAGTATCAGAAGAGTACCGAGCTTTTGATTAGGAAGCTCCCTTTCCAGAGGCTTGTCCGTGAAATTGCTCAAGATTTCAAGGTATGATTGTTGTTTGTGTTTATTATATACTTGGTGTAAGTGGTGTTATCTTTCATGATGTCTTATTGGGGGATCTTTCTGTTGGCAGACCGATCTGCGTTTCCAGAGTCATGCTGTGCTTGCACTTCAGGAGGCTGCGGAGGCATACCTTGTAGGTCTTTTTGAGGACACCAATCTCTGTGCTATTCACGCCAAGCGTGTCACAATTATGCCAAAGGATATCCAATTGGCTAGGCGGATCAGGGGCGAGCGTGCTTAAGGTGCGGATGATGAAAGTGGATTTTAGACATGTTCTTACGTCATGATAAGCTTGATTAGGTAGATAAATAGGTTATTGGCTAATTAGATTGTGTTGGGAAGATGGGTCGTGAGGTGGTGTTTATTTGGAATCAATGGGATTTGAACTGAGTATATTCGTCTCAAAACTGTTCTTGTACCACCTGGTACTGAACACAGCTATCATTCGGATCTAATCTAGTTTAGTATGTTGAACTTTCTCGTGTATATAGTACTTTGGTACTGTTTATTTGATCTGACTAAAGTTTGGCAACTGTCTTGGTGGCTGGATTGGCGTGCCTCTTCACGCGTGATCGGCAAAAGACTAGTCGGTTGTACCAAACGGTAGAATTTTCTTTATTCGGACAGTTCAGTTGTATACTGTTGGGCGCTAATAGTAACACGGTTCCAGAATTGTCAGGCCTGGATTAAGTAAAGATTTTGGAATGGCCAAATGTCCCAGTAACGTCACTTATTTTGATTAGACTAATAACTTAACACTTATATCGAAAAGGTGTATTTTTTAAAGTGTTATAATTGATCGATAATGGATAGGGATGGCAATGAAAATATTTTTTTATAATAAAAATATAAAATAATTTATTTTTTTGTTGGTTCATGTTTAGGCCTATTTGATTTCATCTTTTTAAGTTAAACGATATAAATTTACCTAATTTTTAGACTCACGCTCAGATATATCAATATTGACATTATTTTTATATTTTTTAACAAAAATGAGTTTTTTAAAATAATTTTTTAATATTAATCAGAAAAGATAAAGAGTATTTTTACATAAATTTTTTAAAAATTAATTAGAAAGGAAGTTAAATGATATATTAATATTGTAATTATTTTTATATTTTTAACAAAAAAATGAGTTTTTTTACATATTTTTTTTAAAATAATTAGAAAGGACAAAAAAGGAAAATTTTCACAATTTTTTAAAAAAATTAGTCAGAAAGGTAGTCTATAATTATAGAGGCTTACTTTTTATTTTAAAATTAATTGACCGGACATTTAAGAGTTAATTGTCTGTTTGAAATGTTTTCAGAAAATATTAAAATGTAATTTTAACGTTTCGAAACGTAAGGTTTGTTTTATATTTTGTCATAAATAAAAAATTGTCCGTAAACATCATAAGTTTACTTTGAATGAATTAATAAATTAAAATAATATAACTTATTTTAAGTTGAATAGGTTAAAATTGCCATTTCTAGTATTATGTTAGCAACCTTCATAATCTTTTTTTGAAAATTCTTATCTTTTCTTTATGGATAACTATTTGAACAAACACTAGTCAAACTTTATTTCCAATGTTCAACTTTGCATCAAAGCTAATTCCTGTTTCAACTCAAACACTAAGAAATGAGAAAAATTCATTGTTGAAAGAGTCTCCAAATACCAATCAACAATCTAAAGCAATATTAATTAATTAAATAAATAAACAATTAAGAGATAAGACAAAATACTATACCCAAAAAAAAAACATAATTTTAGCTGAACATCTGAAGTTGTTGTCTATTGTCTTAGTGGGAAACCCGCCAACTTCGGACATTCTCGGATGCACCAAAACCAAACCCCCTCCTCTCTCGTT
The DNA here is from genome assembly GCA_026284645.1 of Erythroxylum acuminatum. Taxonomy (NCBI): domain Eukaryota; kingdom Viridiplantae; phylum Streptophyta; class Magnoliopsida; order Malpighiales; family Erythroxylaceae; genus Erythroxylum; species Erythroxylum acuminatum. The sequence continues at coordinate 24,583,614 of JANKOD010000191.1, forward strand.
GGAACGCAAACGTTACTTGCTCTTCCCTTATGTCTACGAATTTCTCAATCAATGGCTTGTCCATGTCCCCCCCTATTTTTGAATAATGTTTTTTCCAAAGATAGAGGAAGGTGCGTGTACGAGGAATAAACTCAAAAAGTGTTTATCCAAATCTAGGCTGTTTTCCTCTGTTCTCTCTGTGTCTTACCCATGCAACACTGATTCTTCCCGTTTAAGAAACTTTGGTTCATTCCAAACTGTCATTTTCTCGTTTGATCTAGACATTTATCATTGATCTTTGACGTTACATGTTCAATTTCTGATCTGGGTCTGCATAATTCTTATCTTTTTCTGAGTCCATCCTCTGGATCATAATAGCAGTGGAGGTATCCGACAACAAAAGTCTGTTCATAATCATCTGTTCTTGATCCGAGGTAATGATCCTCATCTGTATTAGCCCTTTGGCTGTGTTTTAATCTTTTTGTAATCTTTCTTCGACAATTTCTGCGTTTCCTGCAAAATAATCAATGTTAGACAATTTATGATTTTATTTGGGAAGAAGGGTTTGATTCTGGTTTCGTTAGATTTAACGATAAGTTCTTCAACTTGGTTTCAGGGATTTCTCTTAAAAGAGATGCAGCAACAAGCAGCGGGGAAACCAGAAGAAGAGTTGATGGATGCGATGGAGAGGTTGAAGACAGCGGAAAGAGAGAGAGACAGAGCACGAGATGAGCTGAAGGAGATGAAGGAAATAGCGAATGAGGCCAACGCGAGGCTGACAGAAGCCATGAACGGCGGTAAGGTTGCTGATGTTTTTACAGAGCTCAATTCGGTAATGGAGTCCTTGTCAAAATCCCAGGAAGAGTTGAGGATCAAAGACAGTATTATGGCATCTTTGAAGGTTGAACTGAGCAAGGCGAAAGAGCTAGAGTCCAAACTGGTGCAGAGTAACGATTCTTTGCTCACGTTGAATGAAGAGCTGAGTAAAGTTCGATCTTCAGAGGCTAAGATGATGGAATTATTATCAGAAAGCCAGAGAAGGTTACAAGAACTGGAGATGGAACTAGCAACAAAGAAGGAGATTGAAACGAAAATGTTGGATTCATTCGCTTCTCAAACACATCAGCTTGAGGAAGCTAAGATATCCCTTGAAGAATCAAAGATGCAAGTCTCTTCCCTGCAAGAAAAGATTAACAAATTGGAGGGTTCTTCACCTGGAACAGGTGAGGAACATCAGGTTTCGTTGAAAGAAGAATTGGAGAGGGTTAAGTCTGAACTTGAGAAGGCGAGTGTGAACCTGGCACGTTTCCAGGAGGCTGAGAAGCAATTTGAGTTGAAGTTCAAGAGCCTGCATGAGGAGATGGAATCTCTTAGAAATGAAGCGAAGCAAGCTGCAAAAGCAGAAGAGAATAGTAAGAAGGCAATGGATGATTTGGCAATAGCTCTGAAGGAAGTTGCAACAGAATTGACCCAAAAGAAGGAAAAGCTAATGGTCACAGAAAAAGAAGTTGAAAGATGCAGAAAGGAGGAAGAGGAATTGAAGGAGAAGATAAAGGAAATGGAGGACAGGCACGATTCTCTATTGAGTGAAGCAAGAAAAGAAGCTGATATATACAGAAACACAGCTGAGAGGTTGAGAATTGAGGCTGAGGAGTCACTTTTGGCCTGGAATGCTAAAGAAACAGGCTTTGTGGATTGCATAAAAAGTGCAGAAGATGAGAAGGTTGCTACACTGGAAGAGAACAGGAAACTCCTGAACTCGCTTACAGAAGCTGAGAACCTGAACAAGACAGCAAAACAAGAGAACAACAAGCTGCGAGACATCCTGAAACAGGCCCTGAACGAAGCTAGTGTTGCCAAGGAAGCTGCAGGAATTGCTCGAGCTGAGAATTCCCAACTCAAGGACATTCTAGCAGAGAAAGACGACGCTTTGATCTTCATTACTCGAGAGAACGAAAACCTGAGGATAAACGAGGCCAATGCACTCGAAACCATCAAAGACCTGAACCGCATGCTCGTTGAAGTAACAGGAAAGGAGTTTAAATCAGAAGAAGCAAAAGATCAGAAAGATGGTAAAAAACTGAGCAACACTCGCAGTCTCAATCTGAAGGAGCTGATAATTCCCAAACACGAAGATCACAAACTTCATGATAAACATGAAGACAGCGAAGAAGACGATGATTCTGCAAACTCCAACCCGCTAAAAGGATCGATACTTGATCAAGTAGAATCACCAGTTCCTGCAACTCACCATCGGAGAAGGTCATCATCTACGTTCATAGATGATGTGGAGGTAGTGAATCCAGAGGATGATGATCATATTCATATGGATGACTTGGAGGGCGAGAGGAATTCCAGGAAGAAGAAAGCGTTGCTTCGAAGATTCGGGGACATAATCATCAGAAGAAGAAGCACTCACACCCACAAGAAGGAACCGTCGGTTGGTGGTGAAAGCCATAAGAAGGAGACTCCAAAAGAAGCTACGAAAGAGGCATCGGCTGGTGGTGAAGGGCACAACAAGAAGGATCCATCACACAGTGGAGAGCTGCACAAGAAAGAACAAGCAGCTGTTGAATAAGTTGTTAATCTTTTCACAAGTAGATCATTCATTTCACTTTGTTCTTCTTCTGATTATGTGTAAAGAAGGTAAAATACTGAAACTGAAGGTTTAGTGTAGTAAGCATGTGTCTTGGTGTTTATGTGTTGTTATATACTTCCTTTGATTGTGTGAGAGGATGAAAAGTTGCCAAACTTTGAAATGATCAAAACAAGTGGAAAAGCATATATCAATTGGCCAGGATATGAATACTAGAATTAGAATTCCAACTCGATTTAAGTTTATTTTAACCTGTTAATTTTTAAAAAAAATTAAATTTTTTATTATTACGAGGGAAGAAAATAGATTATACTACGAGTATAAGAAAACAAATTTCCGACATATCCTCTAAAAGAATAATTAACATGGCAACTAATGGATATAATACCACTTATTTTGATATTATACCTACTGGGTGCCATGTTCTCCTTCTAGAGGATATGTTAAAAATCTGTTTTCTTAGACTTGTAGTATAATCTGTTTTCTTACCTCGTAATAAATTAAAAATTTAAGCCGATTTGATCCTATATCTCATAATTAATAGAATTTGGAAAAAGTTTTTAATTTTTAACCTTAATTTAAATTTGAATATTCAAATCTAATCTTGAATCTATTGAACTTTATTAATTAATTTTTAAGTCAAATTAAAGTGAAATTTTGGGTCTCTTTATACAAGCTTTATATTTCTTTTTAAGTAAATAATATTTAGATTTTGTATTTTAGTCCTAACTTATAATTAAAATTAAAAAATTAACTTTTGATAATAATTAATAAAACTTAAAAGGTCAACATTCAAAATAGGAGTTCTATATAGGAGTGGCCCGGCCCGGCCCGATCGCAGGCTAAGGTAGCCTGTGGCTTGACCCACTATATAATTTTTTAAATAAGAAAACAAAAAAAAAACGACGCTAAGCCCACCTGTGCTTGGGGCTAAATTTGGACTGAATCAGGTCAAATTTGCCATCCTAGTTCTATGGTATAAAAAATATATTTAAAAAACAATTAAAATTTTAATGTTACTTATATCTAAAAAAAGGCACGTGATTCTCGTGCTTATCCAACGGTTAATATTTTAGTACGAAAAAGAAGACAAGTGACAACTAGGCACCCGCAACCACACCGCCAACACAGGCAATCATAGCCCAACACCAATTCACACACCTCGTAAGTCCATAAAAAAAAGTTTCTTCTTTCTCGTCAAGTCGTCTGCTTGGTCGTTCCTTGCTTACTTTGCAAGGCTATAAAGAGAGAGCCAGAGAGAGCTTTTGGAGAGAGACCCATGTCGTCTGTGGTGGAGTTAGCTTCTCAGGAGACGGCCCGTGAAGAGAGCAACAACGAACGGCTTGATTTGATTCACAAAATGGGTCCAAATACAACGCTTACCAACTTAGAACTCCCAAACCAAATTTTTCTTAAAGCAGCCATCTCTCTCAAGAACCAGGTACGGTCGGACAATTTTGAGTCAGGGGTGCGCAGGATAAGATTGCGTTAATATCCTTTGAGCATGTTAGCTGATGAGGGTACACGGTTTGTTTCTTTCCTGCAGGTTGTGGAGATGACATGGAAAGCCAGTGGCAGTGCGGATTCGATTATTGACCCGACAGTGTATACGGGTCTGTTGGGTACGGCTTTCACGTGTTTGAGGTCGTACGAGGTTACCGGCGACCGCATGGACTTGGATCTGTGTACGGAGATCGTTGACACGTGTGCCACCGTTGCACCTACCTCCTCCAGGTAACTTGTCTTCTCTCTGTGTGGCTTTTCTTGGCGCTGTTTAGTGACTACTACTTGGCTTTACTTTAACTGTGTGAGTGTGATGTTTTGTTAACTTGGCATTGGGTCACTCTCTCTGTGATTGACAAAACTTGTGTGTCCTGGTTCACACTTTTTAGGTGAAATGTCTACTTTTCTCTCGTGCCATTTGGTCTAAAGCTTTAATATTTAGTTTGAGGTTGATGGTTTGGAAGTTTGGTTACTGTTTATATCAAGGTGGGTTTCATGTGTATGTATGATGGTTCCTTCTCTTTTTGCCAAATTGCAATGCTGTAATCTTCTGGTAGAATCAACCCTTTTATTGGAAATTCATTGTCTCGTAACTGAATCATGGAAGTTTGGACTCATAAACCTGATTCTTGATTGAATCATATATTCTGGAGAAGACATTTCATCTTCATGTCATCCACAGTTTAACCAACTTTCAATGAAACTTAATGCGAGAGACCTATTTTATCTTCATGTCATCCACACTGTAACCAACTTTCAATGAAACTTAATGCGAGAGACAAAAGGTAACCATTAGAGTACGTCCAATAACAGTGACCTATCTGCTTGTAGTGCAATCGTTCATACAAAAGAGGGTCATCCTCCACACAATATGCAGCTGTACAGGGCACTTGGATAGAGTTTAGATGTCACAAGTCAAAGTGCTTGTTCTGTTTTCTTCTTTGATTCTGTTAGTTCGTATACTTGAGTTAATGAACATTTTGAATTTTCAGACATGTGACCTTCTTATGTGGTAGAGGAGGAACATGTGCTCTTGGAGCTGTAGCAGCTAATTGCAGAGGGGACCATCAAAGGCGTGACTTATATGTGAACCTATTCCTTGAGGTATATTTCATTCACTGTCCTTCCTTATTACTTCTTCATTTGATATTTCTTTTATCTGATTAGCTGCACAAAAAATTCCGTCTTCCACAAAAGACAAAATAGGAAATGGAAGATTGGTAATCTGATATCTGATATCTTGTAAAGTATCTACTCGAATCAGCCTTTAAAGGATAAGTTGATTGTTCATTCTTAGTGTTGATAAAGTTAACCTGTAGGAGAGCATGGTTGGGTTTACTTGTAATCTTTGAACTCAAGCATGCCCTCCATTGAATTTAAGCCTCTTACGTCTTAAACTATAATGAAGTAATCAAAATAAAAAAATGGGTATAAAAATAAAAAGTGAGAATCAAATAATAATATAATTACTAATTATATGTGTTTAGTATGTAATTATTAAGAATGAGATTAAACAAGTTAATAATTATACTAGTATTTAGTATTAATGAGAATTTTTTTTACTAATATTTAGTTATTATATATTTTATTGTATAAATAAATAATTAAAATATTTTATATTCTATAAAAATAATAAAAATAATTTTAATTATTTAAAATTATTAATTTTTATAATAAAAAACAAAGAATCACAAAAATCTTACTTTACTTAACATAGTATTAATTAAAAAAACAAATTAATTATTAAACAAATTAAATATAAAAATTGTGTGTGTGATTTTGATAATAATATTATAAAGATGTTGTAAAAATATTTTCAGACTATTCATTTTTAAAATTCATTTGAGTTATATCATTTTTCTATTTTATCCATTTTTAATAGTCAAACAAGTAGAAATTAAGAAATAAATAGTGTATTTTCAGTCTCATCTCTTAATTACTAGTTATTAAACAAGACCTTAATATTAATATCAAAAAATAGTAGTTATAGTTGTTTAATTAGTTAAAGAGTTTTATTAAGACATTACTTTGATAAAAGATGATATTTTTGTCATCCTCTCCCAACAAGCTATGATTGTTATTATAATTACTATTTTAGACAAAGCGTCTCTATCTTGCTTTATGGGAGTGGTTTGATTTGATGCCACATATTCTGAATTAGTGAAGCCTACTGGACGACCATTTGTGCGTTCAATTGCCGCTAATATCTAAGCAAGTTGGAATACAGATGTGACTTTTGCTTACCAACTATGCGTTTCCTAGAATCTGGGAGACAAAAACGTTTTCTGTATGATGCGAGTTTTGTCAAAACGTTTTCTGTATGATGTGATCTTTTGTTCGCATATGTTGTCCCATCACTAAGCAGGGACGGAATCAGACTCAATTTTAAGGGGGGGCCAAAAAAGGAGGGTTGTGCGTGCAGAATTGAAGAGAAGAGAAGATAGAGATTTTTTTTTAAAGGGGGCCACTTATTTTTATAATTTTATAATTTTTAATTTTATAAATAATTTAAAAAATATATATATTTGAAAAGGGGCCATGACTCCCCTTCCCATCAACATAGCTCCGTCCTGACTAACACTGTTTGTGTTAATAACTTAAGAAAATAAATAACAATAACTATTAATAATTATGTAATTGAGTCATATTCTAATACTAGAGAATTCTTCAAACCAGTGTACTTGTATTTTTTTTAACCTACGGTAAGGCTTGCTTTTGGTAGGGGCTCATTTCTGATAAAAGAACTTGTCTTGTTGATGATAGACATTAAAGAATGAATCTTTATGTACCAAAAAGAATGCCCTTTTGTCCAAGTCCCCAAAGACCAAAAAGATCGGAGAACTTGAAGCTTAGCTACATAATTCCACTGATCAATGTGTTCGTGAACCTCTGCCTTATATTTTTCCACTGTATTTACTATTTGATTGATGGAGAACTGAAGTAATGTCAGGCCCATTTAAGAATATCCATATTAATATGCGTTTCTGTTGATTGATCATAGCTGGCTCAGGAGAAAGCCCTTCCAATAGGACCGGAGGAAGGTGGTTTTGGCATGTCTTATGAGCTGATGTATGGGAGAGCTGGGTTTTTGTGGGCTGCCTTATTCATAAACAAACATCTTGGACAAGGAACAATACCAGATGATTATCTTCTGCCTGTGGTTAATGCTGTTTTAGCTGGAGGAAGAGCAGGGGCTTCTGATAACACATCATGCCCATTGATGTACAGATGGCATGGCACAAGGTACTGGGGTGCAGCTAATGGCCTAGCTGGAATCTTACATGTGCTACTTCACTTTCCACTTTCCAAAGAAGATGGCGATGATGTGAAGGCAACTTTACGATACATGATGAGTAACAGGTTCCCTCATAGTGGAAACTATCCTTCAAGTGAAGGGAACCCTAGAGATAAGTTGGTCCAGTGGTCTCATGGGGCAGCTGGTATAGCCATCACCTTGTGTACGGCATCACAGGTATCAACTTATTATTTGGTTGACATTCTTTTCCTCTTCTGTTTTAAGTTGAATCCGACCTGATATCCGTTTCAAAACGAAATCTACCTGTTGACTTCCGGTCAGGTCGGTATGTACCATTTTGCCAGTGCTATTTCAGACGCAGCTTAGTACTTTCTGACAATTCATTTTATCCTATGAAAACTAGTTTTCCAGAAAGAATTGGCAGACTTTATGTACCGCTAATCCGAACCTAATTCTATATACATATACAACAACATTTAGGTGAATTCCATTTGCACCCTGATCCTTGATAAATAGTTATTAGGATTTGCTGTGACTGGAGAAGGGTGGAGATAATTCATTCTAACAGCTTTTGCTTTCTCAAACATTTTCAGGTGTTCCCAAATGAAAGGGAATTCCGAGATGCCGCCATAGAAGCAGGGGAAGTTGTGTGGAAGAGTGGATTAGTGAAGAAGGTGGGACTAGCTGATGGTGTAGCTGGAAATGCCTACTCTTTCCTATCCCTATATCGGCTCACAGGAGAGTCCATATATGAAGAAAGAGCAAAGGCATTTGCAAGTTTTTTGTACCATAATGCAACTGAACTTGTGAGTGTTGGCCATGAAAATGGCTACTCTTTGTTTCAAGGACTTGCTGGGACAGCTTGCCTCTGGTTTGATGTTCTTGTTCCAACAATCTCCAGGTTTCCAGGGTATGAGATTTAGATAAATCTAGGAATTGAGTAATAGTTCTTGCTGTAATATATTGAGACTATGAATCTGTAAACCTTTCAAGTCTATAGGAATCTAAGGTATTAGGTGAAAGTGCATGCTCATGGAAGATTATTTGCACCCTGTTGTAACCTTCCACATATTTATATATATAATATGAGCGTAGTTTCTGACTAGTTGACTCCTGTTAGTAAAAATCAAGGGAAACGATGGCATTTCGGCCCGGATTTGATGTGGCCTGATTGAAGACAAGATAACTAATCCGTGGCCTGATTGAAGAGAAAATGTCATTATTTTTTATTTTTTGTTTTTTTATATAAAAGGAAGAAATTGAGGCCTAATCAATGGCCCGTGGGGTAAGATCCCGTACATATCCTCTAAAAGGATAGCAAGACATCCCGAAAGAGGTGATTGTAAATACGTAAGTCCTAAGCCAAAATGCATCGCATTGGACACTAACCAATCCGTGCAACGATTTTTTTCGAAACACATGGCGGAAATGAATCATCCAGGGTTGAGCTTAAGTCAAACTAGATACGAGCTTAGGTTTAGCCAAATTTTCAATTTTAATAAAAATTTAGATCAGGTCAAATTTTTTATTTTAAAACAAAACAAAATTATTTTTGTACTGCTCTTTTTTTATAAATAAAATGGTGTCATTTTGTTCAATTTAGATAGTCTTGTCGTTTTGCTCAATTTAGACAATCGAATCTCGAGCCGTGGGGCCGATCTTACCATCCATACATAAAATCCTTATTACAAATATTTATTTGTCATTATTTGTTAAATTTTGATTAAATGTATTTAACATTAATAGATGTTTTTTTTTGGTCGAAAACATTAATAGATGTTGACCTTTGCTTTAGAGTTAAGTCCAAGTTTAATTCTTGCTATTGCCTTATTCTTTATTTATATCAATAAGTTAAATAGTTAGGCAAAAAATATTTATCTAAGATTAATAATTTGCATTAATAATTATCTATAATAATTAAAAAACAAACTGATTTGGTAAGTTCAAAATCTTGAACCATTTAACTTTTTAGTTTTGTTTTTAACTTTTCGGTTTGATTTACTCTAATAATTCTTGTTGCTCAAAACTAATTGATTTATTAATTAATCGGTTAATTTTAGTAAATTAATAAGTTCTCATAAACTAAAATAAATTAATTAATTTTCATTTAACAGTCTCTTTTAATTTCAAATTTTTTGATGAGTAAGAACAATTTTTTTAATCATATTTTAAAATTTATTTAATTTTAATTAATTTAACTGTGTAATACCGATTAGACTTTTTAAATCTTAAATCTAAAACATCTTGTCTTACTCCTTTCAATTTCGATTTGATTTTTAAAACATTGATTATCTTTGCGAATTTTATACTGAATTCGAAATTTTATTTTAAATAGTTATCATATTTAACTTTCAACTTGAATTTTATGTATTATAAAAATTCTATATTTTTGGTGAATTAATTTTATTATTATATTTCAGTAAACGATTAAAATATAACACTTAGCTTTTTAACAGTACCAATCAGCACTATTGTGGATCTTGAACTACCAAACCCAGTGATCCAGTCTAGAACTATAAAAGGCGCTTCTCAAACCCTAATTTGCCTCCAAGACAGCCCCAAGAGCAGGAGAAGCAGAGCAGCGTCTCCCTCTTGTATCAAATATGAAGGTTGGTGCTCATGTCGTCACATCTTGCAGAACTCAAATTTGATCGTTTGTTTGTCTTTTTTAATTTTCTTTTTTGGCAGTTCAACATTGCGAATCCAACCACTGGTTGCCAGAAAAAGCTCGAAATTGATGATGATCAGAAACTGTAAGTGTTAGTCTCAATTGATAGTACAATGTCTTCTTGTTTTGTTGCTGATTTACTTTCTGTCCGAGAAATTTGGGATTAGGGAAAGGTTAGAATTTTGTTGTTTCTGCTCGTAGTGGAAGTTTAGGTAGTTTTTGGTTATAATTTCTTTTGTCTGTGAGGCTTTAAAGAAAACGAGCAGCAATGATCTTGACCCGGTAATGTGTTTTTTCAATCGACGAACGAGTGCTCAGGATTGTTATAATTTTGTCGAAGTTAAAGATTAGAGCTTTCAACTAAAGAAGAGTTATTTTGCCTTCTTAAAGACGATGATGGTCTTTTGTAATTTGGATTTTGGTAGAAGCAACTCTTTCAGGACTTAGGTTATCGGGCAAGTAATGAAGCCGGCGACTGTTGTCTTGTATCTTCTCATTGAATTGTAGGGAAAAAAATTCATGAATAACATAACTTTGCATTGGAAACACAATTTTTGTTCAGTCCTGTTTTGCCTAACAATATTAGAATCATAACACATTATTCCAAAAATATATGCCTGAATCTCTTGCACTGGTATTTACCATAAAAATAACTCACTATTCTTTAGAATCAGTATCAAGAACTAATGGTCTGGGAGTATGTTATACCAGAAATCCTTTCAAAAAAGGGTAAGCTTCCAATTTTTTGGTAGAAGTACATAAATTTGTTCCAGAAGTTGGCTTACTCTAATTCCATGAGCTATGTATTATAACTTGGAATTTTAACTTTTTCGTTTGAGCTTCTGACATTTTGTTGGCTGTTTTTTCACTCCCTTACATCCTGTCAAATTGTTCCTTTTATCATGATGTTTGATTGAGTTTGTTACTTGATCTTAATTTTATCGTCTGACCTAATTATAACCTTATTATATTGCCTTTTTGTTAAAGGTTATGCAGTCAAATGTTGGTGGCTCTACTTTTTCTTTCCTTTTTTTTCCATGGTCTCAGACCTATGTATAAGAGTTAATGTTGGAATATGCTGACTGAAATTAGTTTTTTTGTAACCAGTTGGGAAAATTTTGTCACTAGCCATGTGCATCTACCCAGATTTTAATTGATATGATGTTTTACATTGAATGTTCTGCGGTGCATTCTAGGCTTTACTATTAATCCATGTTTGCATGATGGCTTGTATATTACCAAGCTATTTCTAGCCTCTTGTTGATGTTTCAGTGATACTGATGTTAATTTTTTAAGAAAATAATAATGATGTTAAGTATTTATGTGGCAGCCGAGCATTCTTTGACAAGAGGATTTCACAAGAAGTCAGCGGCGATGCCTTGGGTGAGGTGTGTATTTAGAATTTTGGTTTGTTGTGTACACTTTTGAATTTTGCTGTAGCCTATAGGTTATATACCATTCTTATATGTATTAAACTACAGGAGTTCAAAGGCTATGTATTCAAGATTATGGGAGGCTGTGACAAGCAAGGTTTTCCAATGAAGCAGGGTGTTTTAACTCCTGGACGAGTTCGCCTTTTGCTTCATAGAGGTTTGTCTATTTGGATCTGTTTGTTTTGACACGTGGGTGAGGGCATGTCTCAGGAATGGACATGATTTCTGAACTTGGGATACTAAATTGACCGGAATATTTCTCTATTTAGGTACTCCTTGCTTCCGTGGATACGGCCGGCGAAATGGAGAACGTAGAAGGAAGTCTGTTCGTGGATGCATCGTTAGCCAAGATCTCTCAGTGTTGAACCTGGTGATTGTGAAGAAGGGTGAGAATGACTTGCCTGGACTTACAGACATTGAGAAACCAAGAATGAGAGGTCCAAAGAGGGCATCAAAGATCAGGAAGCTATTCAACCTCTCAAAGGAGGATGATGTCAGGAAGTATGTCAATACATATCGCCGGACCTTTACTACCAAATCTGGTAAGTTCTTAAATCTTCGATTCCTGTATTGCATTCCCAAACCTATTTAGATATTGTTTACTAGACAATAGTACCACTAGACTAGGCTTGTTTCAGTTTGGATATGGCTTTGTCATAAATTTGCAATTCTGATGTGTTGGCAGGGAAGAAAGTTAGCAAAGCTCCCAAAATTCAGAGGTTGGTTACTCCGCTGACTTTGCAGCGGAAACGTGCTAGAATTGCTGACAAGAAAAAGAGGATTGCTAAGGCCAAGGCTGAAGCAGCTGAATATCAGAAGCTCCTGGCAACCAGGTTGAAGGAGCAGCGTGAGCGTCGTAGCGAGAGTTTGGCAAAGAAGAGGTCCAGACTTTCTGCTGCCTCTAAACCCTCTGTTGCAGCTTAGGCTGTTGGGAAATTTGGTCTTCTCTGCAAAACTTCTTCAGTAGGTTTGAGTCAATTTTGATTGCTCTGGGTTTTGAGGACTTCAATTTTTATGATTGTGAGATGAGATTCAATGTTTGGGATCTTTGTTTTCTTAGATAATGCTATGGAATTTTTATTTTTGCGAATGATTTCATGAAGTCTTATTTCATTCCAAGGCCCTAAGGTCTTGTTTGAATAATATAAATGAAATTACTGATTGTGTGATATAGAATTAAACAAAGTTACTAACTATGTTAATATTTGGTATTAAATATTAAAATGATATTGAGAAATTTTTTCTCATATTTAGTATAATTTATTTTGTATATAATTAATTAAAATATTTTATATTTTATAAATAATTAAAAAAATTTAATGATTTATAAAATTATTAAATTTTAAATAATTATGAATAATTTTTATGATAAGAATGAAAATATTAATGAATCAAAATAAAATAATTATTAAAAAATTAATATAAACTTGTAATATGTAATTTTAATGATAACATTAATAGAAATTAATATTTTAATATTTCTAAAGTTTAGGATTGTTTAGGATTTTTTTAGCTTTGTCATTCCTTATTTCAATTATTTTTTTTGAGGGGTTATTTCAATTATTACTAATAACCAATCAATAAAAAATAATTAATCCTTATTGTAATTAATTATTGTACCTGTTATTCCAATAATTATTAAATAATAATAATCAGGCTCGTAAACATGATATATGATTAAATCACTAAAACATTAATTGATTTATTTGAAAATATAACTATGTATATAATAATTTTATTTAATGTATGATTAAGTAATTTATTTGAAGCATATAATTTGAAAAGTATATTATATGTATACGAGGATTTTATTAAATATATTCTAAAAAAAAGCAAAAATAGTATTGCTAATTTTCAATTATTAATTTCAAAATTCCTTCCTAAAGTTAGTAACAGGTCGACTCAGTCAACTTTTTTAAAAATAATTTTTTAAAAATATAAAATATAAAATAACAAATTGAAAAAAGCTCATGTCTGAATAATTGAAGCTCAAGTCTAATTTTCACCTAACAATCCCAAAGTTTCTTCTTTTTATTTGAAAAAAAAAAGAATAATAATGCAAAAAGAATATAATCTTGTTTTTTCGTATTCTTTCACAACTTCAATAGTGTTAAGAGCCCTCCGGTGTGAAAACAAA
>JANKOD010000191.1:24884406-24894463 GCA_026284645.1 Erythroxylum acuminatum
TTCTTCATTAATCTCCTCGGTGGTCTTGGACCTGATTTCCTTCAGTTCTTCTTCTCTCTTTGCCATCATTACCACAGCAGCTGAAGGGTTTCTGGAAGACGACAATGGCGTTTCCATTTGTTGGAGAACTGGCAGTGGGCATTTGTGACGGATTTGAATGCCGGAGAAGCTGGATTTGCAGATTCGGAACGCATGATTCGTAGGTATAATCACTGTCGAAAGACTATTCGGAATTGCTCCATGAGAGTTTCAATAGAGCTGATAAGGACCTGACTCCTCCTTTTTTTGTTGTTGTTATTATAATATTATTTTAAGGGATTAAATTAAATATAAAATATTTCGATACAATATTAGTATTAATTAACACTAAATACTATTTAAAATAATTTTTAAAATTATAAAACAACTTATATATAAAATTTTATATTAGAACTGAAATTATGAATATTTTAAAATTTAATGAAGTTATTATTTATTAAAATGATATTAAATTTTTATTTTTAAATATAATAGCTATTTTCTTATTTTAAAAAATCAACTTGATATTTAATTTGTAATTTCTTAATTTAAATATATAAAAATTTAATTATTTAATTTATATATTTAAACTCGTATTTAAATATGAACTAATATCAATTAAATAATTTTATATTAATTTTAAATTATTATGGTACAATGAATATTAATTAATATAATACGATATTTATAACAATAATTCTAAATTCGTATTACGTCAATTAATTCTTTAATATTTTAAGATAGTACTAAAAATGCAATTTGTTCTAATAGGTTATGGAACATGAATTGGTGATCGAGTTGGTGGGGTGAGGAAATGGGGTCAAAAGGTTTTATGTTTAAATTTTCCTATTTACGCTATTTCGATCGATTCTATCATGCAGGGCTTATCTAGTGCAGAGCACCCAATTGGCGTGATTTGCAAACTGTTGCATTAATGCGAAAATTTACTTAGTATACATTCAAAGGATAATGACTGCGGGTTTCTTTGTTAAAAAAACACGTTAATCTCTAAACTTAAAATAACTAAAATTACTCTAATTTTTTTAGTAAAATTATATATACACACACGCGCAAAGAGATACTTTTGGTTTAACTCAGTTCAATGGACCAAGTATGAGTTGATCAGATCTCAAGTTCGGTTCAAATTGTCAATCCTGACCTGCTCGAGGTTTAACAATTATTAAAAAAAACATCGTTTTCTATTTTTTATTAAATAGAAAAGGTCGGGTTGAGTCGAGTCAACCTCTGGCTGGATTAAGATCTAAATTTGTTCACCACGGTTATAAAAGCATTTTTAGTTCATCATTTGACTTTTTCTTATTAAAGTTGCACTTATTATTCTTTAAAAGCCCATTAAGTAAATTCTTAAAATTTTATTGTTATAATAAGTGTAAGCAAATTTTCTTTTTTAACTTAAACTAATTCTCATTTGCATTTCAATTAAAAAAAATGTTTTGCTAGTTTACTTTATCATCTCTAATTTGTAATAAAAAGTTATTAACAAAAATGATAAATTAATATGAACCTAAGTTCAAATATTAGATCTAATTAAGTTTAAGCTTTTTTATATAGTTATGACCATCATAATAATTTAATTTAAATTAAACTATTTAATTTAAAATTAACAAGAAATGAATTTAATTAACTTGAATTCAGTTCGAATCTAACTATTATTAATACTAATTATAAGATTACTTTAAAAGTTAGGGTTATAAAATTATGTCATAAATGTACTTTTTATGTTCATATTCTTATTGTAACTCATATATTAGTTAGTATTTAGGAAATGTAAATTTGATTCAATTCGGTTCAAAATCAATCAATTAAGTTTAAATTAATTGAAATTTTAATAATGAAAATTGCATTATTTAAATTACTCACCATGTGTTGTATATCGACAAATATTTAAAAATGATATAATCGACTCGAGTTAATTAGATTTTAAATTAAAATTAAATGCAAATTTCAAATTTGATAAACTAATATTATTATAATATCAACCTAAAATTTAATAAATTAAAAAGACTTAATTATAATTTAAAATAATCGTAAGTTAAAATTAATTTAATTTATTGTCATTTTTACTAATATTTTGATAAAATAGAAAAATTGCAATTATTTGAAATATTTGGAGGATATATTTAATTTATATAAATCCGAATTCGAATTATTCATTATCATCACACCCAGTCCAAACTCGAGTTATTATAATCCCTAACAATATTTGAACGAGGTTGCAATATTTGAAGTATCCGAGGGACATATTTAAGAGTTTAAATCTTCTGTCTAATATTTTGTTGTTTTATTATGTTCTATTAATCTTAGTCATTTATTTATGTGGAGCCTACGTGAATATCACATAAATAAATGCGTCGCATAAGTGAACATGGGTTCTGCATAAATAAATGACTGAAATTTATAGGACAAAATAAGACACTGTAATATTAAACTATCCAGTACACAGATTTAGTATATATGAAAGAAAGAAGCATTCGTAGAATGTATAAAATTTCCCCTTCATTGTTTCCTTTGTTCAGTCAAAAACGAAACAAAAACAACCAAAAGAAGCAAACCCTCTTCCTCAAAACAATCATCATTTCCTAAGAAAAATCATAGATTTGAAGAACAGGATAAGCGAGAAAGTGGTCATTAAATGGGAATCGCTGAGGGTTGAATTGAAATTGAGTACGAAAATAGGGATAGGAAAGAAGAAGAAGAAGAGATCTGAAGGTCAACAAGCAGTATCGTTGGATGCGGTGATGGGTGCGACGGGCTCCAAACTCGAGAAAGCTCTCGGCGACCAATTCCCCGAAGGGGAGCGTTACTTTGGGCTCGAGAACTTTGGCAATACTTGTTATTGTAACAGCGTCTTGCAGGTTTTTGTCTCTTCCCTTCTCCTATATCTATCTATCTCTTTAATTGCCCAATTTTGTTTTCATGCATTTTGTTTTGTCATTCTTCGTCATTAACTTCGATTTTACGTGTTATCAACTTGGTTTAATCTGGATTTTCGATTATGCATCTAATTTGGAAGTTTATCGAGTGGTCTTACTGTTAAAAGTTCCAACTTTTAAACTTATGTTTTATCTGTCGGGTATGTTTATCGAATTCTATTGGACTTCGGTGTTAGGAGATCATTGTGTTCAGGATTGGTTTCTCTCTATCTTTTTAATGTATTTTGAGGGATTGTTCATTCCCCTAATTAAGGTATAGTAGTGTTATTTTGCTGCCTTGAATGAGTTTCCTATTGAAATTTTTTTCCTTTACTGTGTTAGGTTTGGGAGAAAACAGTATTTGGATATATTTTTTTGGTTTCTGTGAATGCTAAGGTGTTTTCCTTTGGTCATATGGAGAATATTTCCTACTCTTTCTGCAAGACTGTTTGATGACTTGAACTGTTGTTCACTGTAGGCACTGTATTTTTGTGTACCATTTCGCGAGCAGTTACTAGATTATTATGCAACTAACAAAAATATTGCGGATGCTGAAGAGAATCTCTTGACATGCTTGGCAGATCTATTTACGCAGGTAAGAGTTCTAGAGTGTTGTGTATTGATCTTACTTTGGGTTTTTTGTATGAAGATTTATGATGGGTTCATGCTGTTTATCTCTTCAATTGATCCAATTTTCTCCCTTTGGATTTTCTACATTCTTTGACTAGATGGATTTTTATTTTTTTTTGGCAATATGATTATCTGAATATTGTACTCTAAAATAGACTAGAAAATTCAATAGTCAGCGATAATGTGTGGTTATTGTTAAAGAACTCCTACGCTTTGAGTAGTGCCTTTTTTGTCTTAAAATTAAGATCTTTGGGTTTCTATATAGGCTAATGCATTGCATGACAAGAGACTATCCTCGTATCATGATTCTAAGTTAATTACTTTACATGGATAGAGCTTTTCATTTTTCGAATTAAATATGATGAACAATTTCAATGAATTTATCTTGTTCAAATGACCCTTAGGCATGTGACTTTAATAGAATCCTACAAAAAATATACGAGGATTTTCCATTTGAGTTTTCGTTCCACCAAATAATGTCCTCCTTTTCTGGAAAAAGGCTTGTATTTAATATTATGGTAGTAAGAGAACTTATTGGAATCAACTTAATGCTTTGTCTTTTTTGTCACGACACTTTCTTTAATTAAACTAAATTTTGGAATTGAGTCTGAGAGACTTGTAAGTTCATTTACTTATGTGAGGTCCAAAATTTAGTCAATTATCATACCAAAAATTTGTTGAGTCATTATTTCCAATATGATTCTTGATCTCCATTCTTATTATTTCCCTTAGCTTAAAATTTTTAACTCTATTAAAGAGGAGAATCATTCATCTAGGTAGTGTACACTTAATGACAAGATCAACCCCCTTTTTTCCTTGTTAGTAGATAACCTTGACATCTGCTTAAAAATGTTCATTGTAGTCCTCAAACACAAACAAAATTAATATCAAATATTGAGAAGAGTATTAAATAATTTGTAAAAAACAAGCTTCATACCCTTAGTATTTTTTGCATTTGAGTGGAACTTAAAAGTGCTTCTTTTAGTTAATGATCATTTTGATAAGTCAGTATCTCCATACTTAGAAGAAAGATATTTATGCCCTACAATCATGATGTGAAAAAAGGTGTTTTAAAAACATGAATAGTTGAAGTATATTAGTCTCGGTGTATTTTATCCTTAAACTTTTACGATCGAAAGTATAAACTCTATTTGACTATGAGTTCAATAGTATTTAAGATGAAATTGGAAATAGAAACTAATATGTTGAAAATTAAATGTAATAAATAATGTTTTATTGAATTCTGAGCAACGTTTGAATGACGATTTGGAGGACTTAGAGACGAGCAGTAGTGAGAATGAATGTGATATTGTTTTGGAAGAGTCCACCGACGACGATGATGAATAAATTCTTATTATACAATTGAACCTTTGTTGTTTTTCTCTTCATTGTTGTATGCAGATTTTAAGAGAATTTTAAAGTTAATATAAAAAGTCAATTTTTAAGTTTGAATCGGGTTACATGTATCGCTTGAAATCTAATGTCAAATTGAATACAGGTGATTCATATGGGACCTGGTTTACCCAATAAGAAGAATAAGGCTGCACCAAGCAGCTTAGCATCGACACAACTGCAGTTGCAGTACTGTCAGCTTCTTGGAAGTGTAGCTGATGAACCATCTACTCCTACACAGCCAGAAGATCACACACCTGCACCTTGTGAGCCTACTCCAACACCAAGAGACGTCACATCTCTACCTATTACTCATCCTAGAGACAAGTATCTACAACTTTTGAATATGCGACACAATATTAGTTCTCCATCAACTTCTCAAAAGATGCCTCCAGCTTATAATCAGCCACCAATAAATGACACTATTCTTCCCAGCATTAGTGCTACCTTTACAAGCACTGCAGGTATATTCTTTCACATCACATTGGTGAAACATATAAGTTTAATAATTTTGTTTATCTAGCCACTTAAGAGTCTGTTAAATGCTTATTGTAAAATATTCCTTTGCTATATTTTAGGATCCACGACTAATCCGAAAAAGACAAGGGGTGTCACAAAAGGACACGGATTGGCAAAGATTAATAAGGCGATAGGTAAAAGATTGGAGATAGAGATCTCCCCCACTAAAGGACGACCAACCAACTCCGTACAGTCTGCCAAATTATCGAGTGAAATTGGTGTCGTATCTCGAACTTCCTTACCTGTAAGAACAAAATGGAAAAAAATAACTAATGAGGAGTTGGACATTGCATTTGATAAGTTAGACGTAAGTATTATAAAACTATCTAATTTGTACGTGTTTTCCATATGCTTAAAGCTTTGACCAATAATTTATAATTTTTTGTAGCAAAAGTTGGAAGTCAAGGAAATAAGGACAGATAACGAAGTACAAGCTGCTGTCAAGAAGTTTCTTTCTTTAAGTTCTAAAGATCAAAGATATCATTTAAAAAAATATCATACCAAGCACGGAAAAGATGTTAAGCCGCATAACGTGACAGTGGCAGAGTGGATGGATTTATGCGAATATCTACAAAAGTTACTTAATTTGATCACAAAACTTAATTTCACAACTTTATTGACAACTGATTATATTTTAGTATTTATAAATTGTGATTTATAGATGTTATAATAGATTTCGTTACGTTTACGATTAGGAAAAAAGTGAAAAAGACAAATTGGCTAGGAATCAGGTCAAATGTCGACCAAACTTTGGCTCCAAGGCCTTTGTAGCAATACGGCATGAGATTGTGAGCTATTATCTTTTTAATTATATTTTACTTTTATTGACACTTCAAAATTTATAATAAATATTACTAGTAATATATTTCTATGTAACAGAGTGACAAAGATGGAGAAGAGTGTGACCGGATAAAGTTATGGTATCACACTCATTATGATGAAAGTAAAGATCAATGGACAACTACCAAATGCAGAGAAAAATGGGCGAGTACATAGTTCATTTACAAATATTTCTTAAATGAGACTGTGTATCTAATTAATTCTTATTTTTTCAAGAATTAATGTGTAAAGAATTGGTAGATTCAATAGAACAAGGTCATCTAATGACAGAGGATGAATTGTGCGACAAAGTCTTGGGCACTATAGCAGATTACGTTGTTGGCATGAGAGTTAGGCCTCGATCACAAGGAAAAACTTCGGTCAGAAAGAGACTTCGAGACGAACAAGAGGAGTCGCAGAAGGTTAATCAAGAGTCACAGTTTTTTAGTCGATGAATTGAATAAAAAAATTGAACAAATGCAAGATCAACTAACGACCAAAGTCGAACAACAAAGAATTAAATTTGAACAGCAAAAAAAACTCTTGGAACTTTTATGTTCTACACATAATATTCTTTTAGGTTAGATATATATATTCATATTGATATATTATATATTTATAACTATTTACTATACACTTATGACATACTTTTGATATTAATTAGTATATTATGACATATCTGCGAATTGCAATTAAATAATACATTATCTGCAGGTATGAAATTATTGTGATACATGAATAATTATTAAAATTAATGATATACTAAAAAAATTGAAGAATTATTAAATAAATAAAATTCATAAATAATATTAAATAGTTATTAAACAAACAAGATTAAAAATTTATATTTTAAAAAATTATTACATTAATTTGATTTTTGAAAAAAATGGAAAAAATAAATAATAATAATAATAATAATGTCGCAGAAGACATTCCGCGACGTTTCTAAAAACTTCGCGACATTGCCAAAAAAACGTTGCGTATTCCTTTACATTCTGCAACGTTTTAAAAACGTCGCGAAATGATAGACAATCTGCGACGTTTCGCGACGTTTTCAAACTTTTAGTGACGCTTTTTTAAACGTCGCGGAATGTCATTGTTTTTTGTGACGTTTTTCATAAAACGTCGCGGATACCTTTTACCTATACCACATTCCGCGACATTTTTCAAAACGTCACAAATGCTCTTCTACGATGTTTTAGGACCTTTTGTGATGATTTAAAAACGTCACAAAAGGGCTTGTTTTGTTGTAATGTGAAAAATAAGATTGAGAGTAGAGAATAAAGTGGGGGCAATATTGTCATAAGTCAATTAGCTAACTCCAAATGCTGCAGTAAAGGAGCTTGTGAAAATTTAGTTGGTTGAATTGAACCAACTAACCTGACCGGCTCCTAACTAAATAAATAAATAACTTTTTAATATAGATTAAACAACTAATTTGAGTCGGACAGCTAAAAAATGACTGATAAGTTGTTTGCCAAAATCTTGATCTTGTGGAGGCTTGCGCAACTGGGCTTAGGCATTGGGCACACAGGCTACGTGAGGAAAAGACAATTGTAGGGTAGTGACCGGTGATAGTAACACGTGAGGCGGTGAGGAAGAGATGATGGTAGTTGGAGGTAGGGTGGGAGCTTTGAGTCAGGAGAGAGAGAGAGAAAAACAAAAAAATGTGAGAGAGATAGGTTATAAGCGCACGCACTGGGGGCAGTTAAATTTCTTTTTAAATTTTTTGAAGTTCCAACAACCAATACCAAAATAAATACGATACTCTTGGTATTCGATGAGCATCCAAAATTGGGTCCCTGTACCTGTACGTACGAATAATTAATTTTGTCTCGAAATGCCTTCTCTTAAGTGCACCCATAGTCATACCATACGGACGTACATCTAGTAGTGCCACGTAATGTAACAAACCACCGAATCACTTCTACGTAACCAGCTAGCCTATGACCAGTGATGTGAAGCCTAATCTCAATTGCTTAGCATGCAAAAATATTACAAACATTAAAACGTGTGACTTGGGAAAGCAAACAAAATTTGGCAATAACAAAAACGCAGAGCTTGAGGCGTGACAGGAGATGGAAGTTTGAAGGCAATCGAATCCCGCCATGCCTCTTGAGCTTGAGGTCTTGCAGGAGATGGAAGTTTGAAAGCAACCGAATCTCACCATGCCTCTTGTTTCAAGATTGGAACACAAGAATTTAATCACTGTATATAGTGAAGTAGTTGCTTCTGTTCCTTCCGCCATAGACAGTACAAACTTCATGTGACCTTGGTGACTCATAGTGTTGCTGAATCGTCCAAATTGACTGTTTAATTTATTTTACCTCCATCATTCAAAACTGACTAGAATTCCTTAACATTACAAGCATACCCAGCATTCTAAACATATACCGGAACATGGATTAAGTCAAAAGCAGTTAAGCAACAGACATTAAGTTGTTGGTTGATACCGAGGATATTCAATGCTAAGCAAAAGAATCTATGAAACTCGATACCCTCTAGAAGCCATGAACTATTCTCCAGTAGTACCTAACCCTCACTCTGTGGTTAATTTCTCCGCCAGTTGTCTTGTTAAGATTCTCTTTTACAGGAACAAGAGAGGAAGGATTCAGAAGATGGTGTTAAGCAAAAACCTTGGAAGAACAGGCGCAAAAAAGAATGACGAGACTTTAAAATGGGAAGTAGAAAGCACCTTGACCTTCCAAATAGCCAAACTTAGCTGCTACTTCGTTCTATACGATATGACTTTAATGTCTAGTTACTTATAAAGTATTCCAAATGACTGTTTCAAGTGTAGGATTTCCAATTTTTCAGTCATCACTGTGTTTTTTATTGCCAAAAACTGCTATCTTGTGCTCAAATGATTTCTGAATTAGATGCGTCTAGGCCGTTTTCTTTTGTTAGTCTTTTGAACTTGACAAAAACAAAACAATTTAACTCTGGATTTCAAGTTAAAAGGACGACCTTAATATTATCAAACTACTTATTAGTAACTCTGTTCACAGGATAAAATTAATTCCACTGTTATTTTTATCGCGGATACAGTCTCATCTCATTACTAATGAAATAGCCTATAATAATTAAGGGGTTGGCTTAAGAGATAAGTGCCAAAAGTTTAAAACACGAACATGTATTGGGTAGTGTTTGTTACAGCTTTTTATTCATAAAATTTTCAACATAGACTTTAAGCTTTAAAGTTTTCTTTTAATTTACTTCAATACTGGGTTGTAAACTTCTCCTTCTTCGTCTTTTTTTTTAAAAAAAATCTAGTCGCTTGAACCGTTACAATATTTAGAATAAAAACTATCACTACAAGAAATTTGTAATTTAGCGACGGAAAACGCATGGATTCTGTAGATAATATAAATTTTCGACGAAATAAAATGACGGACAACGGCGTCGTTAATACGACCGTAGTTAAATTTAACGACAAATTTTTATGTGTCTGTTCGTCGGTAAAGCATACCGACGGACAGACAACCGTCGGCAAATTTTGGTAAATATAGTGCTTTTTCCGACGGTCTTTTATATTCCATCGGTAAATAAAATTAAGAATTTTTTAAAAAAATCCCGACATTAAATTTTATTTCATAATCTTATGATAAATGCATAATTTCAACAATTATGAATTATCTATGTATAATAATTTTATTTGTTTATATATTAAATTTGTTTAAACAGAAAGTTGATTGATGATATAAAGTTAAAATTATCTTAATTGATAATAAAAACATTACAGTGTA
>JANKOD010000191.1:24928071-24947287 GCA_026284645.1 Erythroxylum acuminatum
AACCTATATTAAATGCTATATATATATATTTTTTTTTCTTTCTTTTTCATATCAAGGACACGTAACCTATTGCTGAATCTGACATGAAAAAATCCAAGAGGAGGTCACAATCCACAAGGTGTCCTGTGCCAAGGACAGATGGCCTGACATTTACTTGTTTATTTGTCTACCTCATTATCATTATTGTACTCCTATATATTTTAAATAAGGTCAAAATAAATTAAACAAAATAATGAAAACAAGGTATATATTTAACATTATTTTAAAAACTAAATAAATTATTTTTCAATTATTAAAGATAGTTTTCTTGAATTATTTTTTAAATTTATTTAATTTTTAACTAATTTTATGACAGTTTAATATCGGTTGATCTTTTTAAACCTTAAATTTTTTTATTTTATTAATTTAAAAATCACTTATATTTAGAATATTAAAGGGTTGTATTTGGTATTTCCAGTTTCTCATTATGTTAAGTAGATTTCAAACATAAAAATATTTTTTATAAGATTGGATTTTGGAATATATATCCAAATTATATATCCAATTTGGAGAAAAAAATTCTCAATGACTCATTTTTAAAAATATAAGAAATGTTATGAGTCGGTTGGAATAAATAAATAAATAAAGAAAAAAAGAGTCCCAAGAATTTATGTCAAAGTCAAAATCATACATATTTGGTGTACAAGATTCTTTATTTTGAGATATTTTGAAGATGATCATGATATACACAACTTTTTTTTTGTGGTCATCATCAAAACTTAAATGAAATTTTGCAGACTTTTTTTTATATTTTTACAATTAAGTTATTTTCATGACTTAAATGTGTAATTTTATAATTACAAAGGAGCAACTTTACTATTGAACGCCTCTTAAAGGATAGTCAACTTAGTGGAGTAAGGGGCGTAGGATCAAAAGTTTCTGTATTCGAATCTTCTTATTTACGCTCTCTCGATCGAGTCCATCGTACATGACTTGTTTAGTGCGAAATATCCGATTGACATAATTTACAGGCTATTACATCAATACGAAGGTCTACTAAATATGCGTTCAAAAGATAGTACATGCGGGTTTCTCCGTTTTTAATTAAAAAAAAATTTTACCGCTAGAAGTAGGTCCAAGAATTTATGAGTTTCTTTAAAGGTTACTGAATGAGGCTTATTTAGAAATTTGCGAGATGAGGCCACAGAAGCTTTGGTACAATCAATATGCAACCTGACGACCGAACAAGTTTCGTAATTGTGGAGTGGGGTTTGATTCCGTTTGGTGTTTGCTTCTTGAAAGGTGTTATTTATCTTTTTATTTTAAAATAATAAAGGTCGGAATTAAATTTAAAAATATGTAATTGTAAACTTAAAAAATAAGGAGATTCCAATACAGTACCGATTACGTTAAATGTTTAAAAAATTTGAAAACTCAAATAAAATACCGAATTTTTAAAGTTTATTTAAAAAATGTATTCCAAACTCCCATCTTATAATTAATACTAATATTTTAAAAACGAAACTAGTTCATCGATTTAACAGTAAAAATCTTAAACTAATAAAATTTTCAATTCAGCTTTTAATTTTTTGGTTTGATTTAATTTAATAATTTTGTTGTTAAAAATTTATCATTTTATTAATTAATTGGAAAAGTCAATTTTCGTAAACTAATAAATTTTTAATCAAAAATAAATTAATCATTTAATAGTATGTTTTAAGTTAAAACTTTAAAATTTTCATAAATAGGAACAAAATTTTCAATTATTTTTCAAATTCATCAAAATTTTATAACCATCTAATACTTTTTAAAACTTTAAACGCCTTCTCTTTTCGGTTTAACTTCACGTTTGATTTTGAAAACACTAATTAATACAAATAATGGATGATATTTTCATATTAAAATTATTAAGCAAATAAATAAATGTTTAGAGAAAACATTATAAAATAAACTAAGCATTATAACAACAAAACAAAATAAAATGTCTTTTATATAATTTATCAATATCTTTTTAGATGGATAAGATTAAATATGTTTAAAATTTGAAGTTTGATAAAGTAGGACTTATCCATTAAGCATAAATTTGTTAAGATAAGATTAGATAATTTTGAGTTTAGCATTAAGTAAATCTTTTTGGTGGACCTATCCAATTAATAAAATCAAATAATAAAGATTGAGAAATAATATAATAAGGGACCGTTTGGTTTCACTTTTGTTTTTCTGTTGTGATTTTAGTTTTAATTTTTTTGTTTCAGTTTTTTCTTAAAAAAACAAAAACTTATTTAGCTGAGATTTAAAATATAAAAACTGAAAACAAAAACATGTTTAGTTGAGATTAGTAATAATTCATACTAACATAAGAATGTTTCATAATTCATTAAAAAAAATTGCATTAAAAGTGTTAAATTAGATTTTTGAATTTAATAACATTTTGTTACAAAAATTTTAATAAGAATCAAATTTTTATGTCAACATTAAATATAACATAAAAATACAAAAATAACCTGAAAATTAAATCGATAAGGCAAAAAATTTAATAATTAAAAAGAAATTGTTAAATAAAAATTAATAAATTAAAAAGAAATTGTTAAATAAAAATTAATTAATTTATTTTAATTTATTAATTTATAAAAATTAATTAATTTATTATTGTTAAAATAAATTAAAAAATTAACCGATTTAAAATTTTTATATTTGAAGATCGTCAACACCGTAAAAAAGTATAAACTAATTTGGTATTTATTAACTAATTAAAGAATAATAAAATTGTAAAGGGCAATTAGGTCATAAAAAAGTGAGAATAGTATTAGTATCTACGAAGAAAGTTGAAAATGATTTTGTCGTTTAAGGATGGCGTCGCAATCAGGAGCTTCCTTGTCAGCTCCGCTCAGATTACAGCTCTCGTCTTCATCTTCAACGTAAAGTTAGCATCTAATCCCCACGCGCACGAGTTATCTCTTTCTGGGTTGCTCTCATTTTTCTCTATTTGACTTCTGTATGTGAAGATTTCTTTGTTATATTCAAGTTTTAGTAATTGCGTAGTCACCATTTTTGTTGTGTAAGCAAAAGCTTAGCTACCAGTCCATCTTTGTTATGGCTGCTTCTGGTCCCCGCAATGAGGTTAGATCTCTTTTTCTTTTTCTTTTTTTTTTCCTTAAATTTGCTTAGATGGTTTATCTGTCAACAACCTGTTTTCTTGGAAGGAAAACAAATTTTAGCTACATTGATGCGAAGTGTTTCTTATTCAGCAGAGATCCAACTCATGTTGTCTGAATTTCCTGTTTCTGTCATCAATTGCTCCTCAAGTCCCAAAATTTTTATAAAGATTTCGCTCTCCATTTTCTCGGAAGCAAAGACATGTTTTGTTTTATCTTCTGGAACTGAAAGTTTACTGCTTTTTCAGGCGCACTTTGGATCAAAACTGATCTTTTTTTGGTCTTTATGTTGTTTGTGATTTCAGTTTCTGAAGCAAGCGAGTTTTGGTGAGATGAATGAGCATTGCTCTATAGGTAATTATACTCATCTCAGTCGAGTAAAGGTTTCCTTTTACAGTCAATGCTAGTGTGAGTAATGGGTTGTGTTCTTCTGTTGAGATATCAGATGTTGTGCCTTTACTTCTTGAAGAGGCATCCCTTTCGGTGGAAGAAAATTGCTCCTTTCACAGTTCCACTGTAAGCTTGTCTTTTGCTGTTCTGATTCATCACCTCAACAATAACAGCTAATGAGTTTGGTTCTAGGCTTTGATTGGTACAAGGAAACTATACGCTTCCGACATTCTTGTTTCCTGAATAAATAAGACCGTTTGTTTATGTCTCTCTTTTGAAAATTCCTCCCTCTGTACAGGATCAAAATGTCTACAGTGTTTCAATGCTAGCCGGTGGAGGAAACAGTAGTCCGGAATGTGCATCACAAGTAGCTGTTCTAAGCTTTGTAGAACTTCCACCAAAGACCAAGATTTGCATAGATCCTCAATTGAATTGCCGAAACTTGGTTAATTTACAGATGGACAATGCAGAATCATATGCGCCTTGCATTGTCGATATCGATATTGACTTCCAAAGTAATGGAAAGGCAAAATTCAATGAGGAAACTACTGGAACTGGAAGTATCAAAAGCGAGGGTCTCCTGAAGGTAAGAACTTACTCATTTTGAATAATGGATAGTTTCGAAATATTACATGTATTTAGGATCAGGAGTGCCATGGAAGTGATTATTCTTTTCTTGTTATGCTTGAATTCATCGACTTAATTTGCAGGGAATGCTGGAGAGACAAACAAGCCTGAAGGCAACCCACGGATTTATGCAGCTTTTTCCAGATCAGAGCTCAACATTAGGTATATGACATTGCCATACTAAGGCATGACCAATTTGGACTGGTCATTTCCATACTGACTTGGGACATATGATTAGTGTTACCCCTCTAATAGCTAGAGATAAGGCTGCATATTTTAGGCCCTCAACGGAACTTCTACTGAGATGATGTTGTTGTTGTTTGTTTAGTTAGTTAGTGTTTACATATAGCATTTTTCTTTCAGTATTGAATCATATGCTGTTAAGCTATGCTTCATTCTTCTGCTGTTGGCGTTAACTATTAGACAACATCCTGGTTTTTCCTTTGATTCTATTGAATATCTTGTTTCTAGATTAGGGTTTATCTAATTTGAATGTGCTTGCAATTCTGTTATGTGATTTTTAACACTTGCAATTGACAGATAAGCCATTTACGGAGAGGATTCAAGATGTACCTAATAACAGACTGAGACGATATAAGCGATCAGCATCATTTAATTCAAGAAAAGTTGCTCTCCTGTTCTCAATTCTGTAAGTTCTGGATTCACTAGCCAAATATACGCAAGCTGTGTTCTTCAGCGCCACAGTAGTGTGGGATCTGTGTATGCATTTCTGTTGCCTAGCATGTCACAAGATTAAGCTGATCATGCAGTTGGCTTTACATAGAGCATATAATGCTGATTTGATCTTATTGCAATTCGATAAGAAAAGAACTGTTACAAATAATGAAGAAGCTAATAACTTAAGAAGCAACACACAATAAACCAGATTAAGTTAGAAGTCGGTTGGAACACTTCGAGATACCGAGACTATGATATCAATCAGTCCATCATCTAGCAGTTCCTAGGGGGAGAACTAACAAGCAATTAGACACTCTATAAAAGGAACAAGAATGTTGCTTTTTGTTCTCTTTATCACCAGTTTCCAGGCCTTCGATCTAACCACCTACTTCTGTGTTCTGTAATTTTTGACACAGGTCAAGCCTCGGGACGTTGATATTGATATATCTGACATTAAGAGCAAAGCAGACAGTTGAGGGTTTCGTTAATGTCTAATGATTTGGCTTCTTAGCTTATAGTTACATGCTTCAAGTTACTTTTATTCTTAAGCTGTCTTCCTTGAAGACTGCTGTTGAAGTTCCCTTTTGAGCCCTTGAATTGAACTGATCAAGTGTTCCTGTTCTGATCTCTGTAAATAAAGTAGTAACTAAGCTCCAGTTCTGTTTAAGCTAGTAACTAGCAATTCAAAGCACTTGCAACAGGGCAATTGGAGCCAGATTGAGAGGGAACTATAATCGATGCTTAACCACCAGTGAGCCTCGATTACAAGTATGTGCAAGTGATAATAAGATAGTTCTTCTAGTCCTGTAAATTTTTAACTAGTAGACCATAATATGTACAAAGCTCCTAGCAGGTCAGCATCTAGTTACCATCTATCAAAAGCATAAAACAGTATTTATGTATAAATGATCAGGTAAATTGACTAATTCTTTCATGATAAGTAATGATAATCACTCGAGAATGCATAAATAATGGTTATAGAAAGAAGAATGGGGAGTAATGAACAAGAGAACAGCCTGTAGGATCCCAAATGTGAACTTGGCAGGAAATAAATATAGCATTATGCCCTCAGGAACTTTGAAACTTGATGACGCAGTGAAAGAATCAACAGGTGAGTAGAGTTCATGTCAAAATCTGCATCTGCCATGTATTGGAAATGTAAATGGTGAATCAGGGTATTGGATTTCTTTTCTCTATCTGATCTAAAATGAACTCTTAACATGCGCAACCCCCTCCTTGTTGCTCTGTCTGGGATGAACTGACAGTGGGCTTGAGGTTGACATCAACCATGTCTTCTTGTTTTGTTGAAGAAAGTGTTTCCATTCCTGGCAAAGCAGCAGCTATCTTGCGAAACAGAGGCTGCAATTTGCGTCCAAAATAAGAAAAGTCGTCTGAAGATCTAAAAAGAAAAGGCAATGACAGCTGATAATGGGTAAATAATGTCTCCCACCTTGATATTAAATCCTGCTTTGGCACTGGTCTCAATGAACATAACTCCAAACTCACGAGCCTTGCTATCTCCTTCCTCTATTGAAACTTGCCTTTTTGATCATAAAAAAGAGTTGCATAAGTGAAACCAACATAAATAACTTAACTTATAGACACATTTCAAGGTTAAAAAACAACAAAATAACAGATTGGGATGTGCTAAGTATTTATTACCAGCAAAATTTACAAAAGAAAGTCAAGAATAGCAGTGGAACAATGCATGTTTCGTAGGCTTTTAAGGATGCATGCCATTCATATCTCACTCGTTCAAACACTTAATAGATGCAACATTAACGTAAATGTCACTGAGGTGAAAAACTTAATTGTACAATCTAATTACAGTTATTATTGTCATTTTCCAAAAAAGTTCCTAGTTCTATTTTCCATTTTTCCAGTAAAGGATATTAAGAGAACTTATATGCTGATGGAAAAACAGTTTGTTTTTTTTAAAGTAAAAAATATCGGTTTCTTGACTTAAACCCTTTGAAGAGATCTGAGAACAAATCAGGACAATTTTCGCCATGGGATCATCCAGAGCAAGAAAAGGCCATAAGACCAATCCAACTAATATGGACCATAGTCCCAATATAAAGAACTGATATTACATCTCACCTTTTGTCAACTAGATCAGTTTTGTTGCCAACAAGAACTATGATAACATCACTGCCTCGTTCTGTTCGTACTTCCTCAATCCACTTGGAAGTGTTCAAGAAAGACTGTCTATCTGCATAATAATGAATCAGTAATATATTTAGCATCAGGTAAGCAAACATGGAAGATGTTGATTTCAAGGCAAATTGAAACCTCAACTATTCACAGCAGTTTCACTCAAAAGGAGGTAGAGAAAATTTTTGCCTTAAACATGCAAAGGAAACACATGTTTGTAACTAGCACAACAAAAATGTTAAACTGCAAAATATGCAGTTTATCATCTACCATTAATTGAAGCATTTTAAAGTTAAAAACAACTTACTTGCTACATCATAGACAATTACAGCAACAGAAGAATCCCGGATATAGCTGGGTATGAGACTTCTAAATCTTTCTTGCCCAGCGGTATCCCTGCACAAACAAATAAAGTTGTTAGAAAACCTAGAATATGTATGTAAAGAAACCAAAAAAATTAGCACTGAAGGGACAAATTGGATGAGCACATAAACCATTGCACTCAGAAAATTTGACACAGAAAATAGTTTCTAAATAATTAGAGAGCAAAAAATTAAAAGAATTTTCTTCACAGACATCTTAATCGTTAAACAAAACAACATAATTAGCACAAGTACATCTTCATCCTAAGCACAAAATTTTATCAAACATAAAAAGGAAAGGAAGAAAACTACTTTATTGCCACTAAGAACGTGAGGTTTTGGGAGATCGAAGGAAATGTAGTTGAAGAGGAAAAATCTGACTCAAAATTTGAAACTTCTCATGTATTATCCACTCAACAACTGACCCTACTCTTAGGCACAACGTCTTGATTTTCTTATGAAACCATGAAAAGTGCTGACCAAACATTCCAACTTCATTCCTTGTGCAAGAAATATTTTTGACAAATGCACAAGACAAGAATGCTATAATATTTCACGAAAGACTTTGCTTTCTTGGTCAACCAATTCTATCAAATTTCAAAGAGTTCTCTTCCAAGATCGAAAGAGATTTTGTTTCCTCACAACATTAGCAAACAATCACCATAATAGATCAAGCAATTCACTAATACATATCAACTTGAGACGAGACAAGAGCGACCTACCAGAGCTGCAAACGAACAGTGCGATCTTCAAGGTACATCGTTTTGGACAAAAAATCAATTCCAATTGTAGCCTGCAATGCACGTCAGAAGAAAAAAGCACTAAGCAACAATCTTGCAACTGAAAGATCGATCAAAACGACGACTCAACAAATTAAGCATCCATAAAAGCTTAATCAACACAACTTATCACACTAAAACACCTAATAAATCCACACTTCCCCTACTCCTCTGAAACAGATCAACAAGCTTAACACGAAATATTCCACCTCAGGAAACAGATCCAAACAAGTTATTTCATTCAAACCACTCAAAACGCTGTTAAATCTCCCAAATCCATTTCATTCATCATTTGATCCACCTGACACCTTCACAAAATTAAGAGATCAATCAAATGATCGTCAGACAGAATACCTGATAAGTCGTGTCGAATTTATCGTACATGAATCGAGTGATGATGCTAGTCTTACCGACCGACTGATCGCCGAGGAAAACCAGTTTGTACTTGGCCAGAGGAGACACAGTCGCCATTTTCTCTTCTTCCCGACAATTCGATTAACGCTATATATTTATTATATATGAAAAAATCCTAAATGCGAACTTTTAGGTTTTGATTTCGGTTTTCAATGTGTAGATCTGAAAATCTATGAGGATTGATTCAAGGATTTCTCAGAGACTGGAGAAAACTTTGTTCGTGTTTAAATGGAGGGCGAGGAGAAACCGCCAACCATGAAGAAGCGCGGCTTAGTCAAATTTCCTTATTTTTCCTCTTCTGCCCCCGGCCTAGTACGTTTCTGTACACTAAAATAGTTACGTTAAGTTATTACTTACTTTTTTTTTCGTTTATATCATGTTTTTTTTACAAGTTATTTAATAAATTTAATTTATAAATTTTTAATAATTTTAAAAATTAAAAAATTCAAAAGTGTCTCTTTTTTATTATTCTTAAATTTAGAGTCAATTTTTTTAAAAATTTAAATTTAGTGACAATTGAACAGTAAAATTTTCAAACTCTTGTGCGGGCTATCATTTACGAGGGATCAATTCATCTGTGCCCATTTCCGTATGACACCCTGTATGCCATTATGCGCCCCTCTCCATTCATCTATCCATTAAATTAATAGATGGAGAGGAGCACAGGGTAGCACACAGAAACAGGAACAATCACCCTGTACCCTTTTATGACAAACAATAACAATAATAACTCGCTAAACATAAGATCTGAAGAAGTCTAATATCATTATTTAATAGATAGATGGATGAATGGAGAGAAGTACAGGGTGGCGCACGGATGGATGGATGGATGGATGGATGAAGAGGAATACAAGGTGGCACAATGATGGATGGATAGAGAGAGGTGCAGGGTGATACACGGAAACAGGAACAGCCACAATAATAATAATAACTCACTAGAACGTAAAATTTGAAGATCTAATATCATTATTTAATAGATGAATGGATGAAGAGGAGTATAAGGTGGCTCACGGATGGATGAATGGATAAATGGAGAGGAGTACATGGTGGCACAAGGATGGATGGATAGAGAAGGGTACAGGGTGGCACACAGAAACAGAAACAGCCACCTTATGTTACTTTATGACAAACAATAACAATAATAACTCGCTAAAACGTAAAATATAAAGATCTGAAGAGGTCTAATATCATTCTGAATAACTTTTATTTCTCTTTCCTGTTGATAAACGAAACTTTGTTTATGTTGCAAGAGCACATGCAGTCTGCTTTTCACCTTTCTCCATCACAAGCAAGGTCCACATGCAAACAGTAAGCACGATTTAATGACAATTCTAGTCCGACACATGGTCTAAATTCCTTTTTATAAAATAATATTCAAACATAAATGTAATTCATAAGCTGAAAGTTTAACATGATTCAGGCTTTTATAAAACCAACATCAAACATTTTAAAGGTTTTTCGCGACAGGATAGATAACCTGATCCAGTTCACCAGAGACGATTGGTTCTTCAATTATTTTATGCATGAAGGCAGATCAGATGCTCTCAAGTGCCTATAAATATAAGGCAATGGTGAAGAAGCAGCTTTTAAAAACATGAAAGGAATTGATTTGATAGTAATGCAAGAACCTTTCAGCAATAATTTCATATTGGCTTGCAAAAGCGAGACACTTCAGAAAAGAAGTCTAGAAAGCATCTGTAAGGTTAGAGCCACACAATTAGCAATCTGGCCCCAGGACACAATTATGTGGTTGAGAAATTGACAATACAAACTCCTAACATTCTGTTCCCTAAAATCTGAGTGATATCTATCGAATTTCACGAAGCACAGTGTGCAGATACAAGGACAGGAACGATATGTGCAGCTCACCAGCTTATACACTACATTCTAGCCACAAACTCAATGTTCGCATTTACCGAGACCAGACCCCCACAAGCTCTTTATCATGTCAATAAACCAACCATATCGTATTGTAGGTAACAAGTTCATAGCTCATGTTCAGTCACCATGAAAAACCTATCTGTAGCTCGATCACAAAGCCCAGGTAGTGATTCTGATGGAATGGAAAGAGTTTATGATCAAAGCATCATAGTTCCCAACACAGCCATGATCATAGCCGATAATTTTGAGAAGAAAGAACAATCATGGTAAAGCTCAAATCAATCATCTCTCTAGCCGATAAATTAGCAATGATATTGCACCAGTATTAGTTTGTTAGTTGTCAGATGCAGTGCAGTAAGTATTTACTTATGAATCTCACAAATAACTAATCCTGTTACCTTATGCAGCTGCCTTTTTTAAAGAACTGGTCATTTGTCTCACTTATCATGCTTCTGCCCTCCTGATGGGATCATGCAGGTCTGTCAGTTCCCAAATCCCAACAGATCTAACCATTCAAGTTCAAGAAGTCACTTTCAAAGTCCACAAGGTATTTCACTTATACAAGAAAATGCATGGTTTTCAAACAAATTGTTGTATGAGATTAAGTTTCTGTGCAAAGAACCATAACTTTTGTCAACTAATTCATCTTTGGTGTAACAGTATCTCTTGGTATCCAAATGTGGCTACATAGGCCATCTGGAGCTTCAGCCTTCAATTTCACATTTAGGCTATGAGCTTAAACTAGAAAATTTCCCAGGTGGATCTGAAACATTCGAAATCATTCTAAAATACTGTTATGATCTTCCTTTGGACTTAAACCCCAGTAACATAGCCCCACTAAGATGTGCCTCTGAATTCCTAGAGATGAGCGAAGAATTTGAAGATGGAAATCTCATCTCAAAGACAGAAGCATTTCTTTCGTTCATACTCCTATCTTCCTGGAAAGATACAATCACTATTCTGAAGTCTTGTGAAAATCTATCTCCATGGGCTGAAAACTTGCAAATCGTCAGAAGATGTTGTGATTCAATTGCACGTAAGGCTTCCACAGAGAATTCATCAACTGGAGATACAGTTAATGAACAAGGGTGGTGGTATAATGATGTGACTACACTTCGCATTGATCACTTCATGAGGATTACAACAGCAATCAGGGCAAAGGGGGCAAAACCACAAGTTATTGGTCAAAGCATAATGCATTATGCAGTCAAATGGTTACCAGGCTTGGATATGGACTTAGAAGGGCTAAAGGGTTATGGGCATGGGAAAAATGAGTTACAGTTCAGTATTCTGAGTGGGAAGAAGCAAGATGAGGGTGTTGGACACACCAAGGAACAAAAGACTATTATTGAAAGCCTAGTAAGCATAATTCCTCCTCAACAAGATGTTGTTTCATGTAAGTTCCTACTGAAGATGTTAAAGATGGCTATGGTTTATTGCGTATCTCCAGCTTTGATTTCAGAGTTAGAGAAAAGAGCAGGGATGACTTTGGCGAGTGCCAAAGTTAATGACCTTTTACTCCCTAATTACGAAAGTGAGGATCAAAGGAAAATGACAAAGTGAGTTTTCTAGTACCTCTTTCTTGCTTGATCTTTTATGAAACACTATAGAAATGGATGCTAACACAAGTAATTAGTCATACTTATAAATTGCTTATGTCACTGACATATGTGCAGACTGGTTAAAGAAGGCACAGTGTATAATGTCGATGCGGTACAAAGAATTCTGGATTATTTTCTGATACATCAACAAGAAAAACAACAAATGCACTCAATATCAGCAAAATCAATCGTTGCTAAGCTATTGGACAATTACCTAGCTGAGATTGCAAGGGACCCAAATCTTGCCGTCAGCAAATTTCAAGTTTTGGCAGAATCTCTGCCAGAAAATTCTCGAACTTGTGATGATGGTCTTTATAGAGCTATAGACACATACCTCAAGGTATCCATTCATGTATCTACAAATTTCTATTACATAGGATACTGCTGTCTAACATCCCTAAAATTGCTTCAGACTCATCCCTTACTTTCTGATCATGAACGGAAAAGGCTGTGCAAAATAATGAATTGCAAGAGGTTATCACTGGACGCATGCATGCATGCAGCACAAAATGAGAGGTTGCCAGTAAGAACTGTGATTCAGGTAAAGTTTACTAGAAGTCTATCGCTAATCCAAAAAATAACAAACTCTTGTCAAGATCTATACTTAAATCCTAGATGAAAAGCAAAGAACAAAGTTTGTATCAAAATGTTATATCAACTTCAGAGACTACTGAAAAGCTTACTAAAAGTTCCACTTGCATCTGATCAGAAATTGCTGGGAACTAAACAGCGTGTAAGATTATTGAATCTTTGTTGTACATGGGACAACATCAACTCCATAACAGAGGCCTATCTGCCAAATGAATTTAGCGGATATCTAGTCAAATGAAAACTCCAATCACACACTTGACACATATTATGCCTGTATGCTTCGCAATATATAGTAAGAATACAATCATATTAACACTTCTGACAAGAAACAGAGGATAAGTACGCAGGTGTTGTTTTCAGAGCAAGTGAAAATGAGAACAGCCATGCAAGGGAAAGAGCCCATAGCAAGTGGAGATAGCTCAGAACAGGAGATAAACCAATCAGCAACAAAAACAGAAATTATAACCCTTAAGGCGGAACTTGAGACTGTAAAGATGAAGATGGCAGAGTTACAGAGAGACTACTCTGAGCTGCAACAGGAATATGAGAAGATAAACAACAAGAAGAAGAGCATATCAGGTTGGACTATCAATTGGAAAAAGATCAGGGGATCATCTCTTCCCCATAAAAATGGAGATGCAGGTGAAATTGAAGCAGGAGAGCGACAACCACACACATCATACAGCAAAAGAAGCTTAAGAAAAAGATTATCTTTATCGTAGTCATTCTAAGCATAAGGCAGATATGTGCTAAATACAGCAAACGGAAGGCTTCAAAATTTCCAATCCGCTAGATTCTACAACAGCATCACCTAAAGCTTGAAGAACAGTTTCTTCTAAACCCTTTGCTTCTGATCTAGACAAATCCTTTCCTAGCATCTACAATCCACCTATGGCTTGCTTACTGGTGGAAATATTATGAAATAGTTTGCAAAATCCTATTTAGTAAAGGCATACAAGGTTTTTGAAAATAAAAGAAAAAATCATCTCTAATAGACTTCGAAGTTCAAAGAATGAAAAACAGACGTGGAACATACAAAGATACTATCCAGAGGCTCACAATTGCATCCTAGAGATTAAGAACAGAAGGAGAATCGAAGAAACTAGCAGTATCCACAGTTATAGATCTTTCGTAATTCAGAGATTGTAAAGCGTAATCATTATTTCATAGTGTGTAGTAACCAGACAAGGAAAAAGTTCCAAGCCATTCCCAAAATCCTAATCTCACAACATGAAACTAACATTTGACCATTTCTCGCGAATCAGATTGAAACAAAGCTTTTCCCCCATCACTTAAATTACCTACCATTCTTCATGCTACTCCAAGGAAACTTAGCCTTCTCAGCCGCCGCATCACCAAAACGTCGGGTTCTCCTACTCGGATTCTCAAACCTCTCCTCCTTAACTCCATCAAGCCAATGCCTCCTCTTCCCATCGCCACCGTCTTCTTCGACAAAGCTAGACTTCTTCTGCTTATTCATCCTCTCCTTCTCGTCGGCGACAGCCTTGAGAGGGAAGAGATCGGGAGATATGGATAGAGGTGTACGGAGTGTGACGTAAGCCTTTTTGTAGTCGGGTTTGGCGATAAGCAGACCTCCGCGCTTCCTCTTCTTGCCCTCCATGTTGAGAGTACGGACGTTGTCGACGTCGAAGCCATAGAGGGATTGGAGAACGCGCTTGATCTCGATCTTGGAGGCGGAGGGGACGGTTTTCAAGGCGATTTCTTTGATGTTCGAGAAGGTTGTGGGCGTCAAGAGCTTTATCGGAATGTTCGCGAAGTGCACAACTCGTCTTCCTAGTCTGCTACCCATCTTCTGCTTCCCTCTCACTCAAACACACAGGGTTCTTCGGTGGTTGAACTTTGAAGTGGGCGTCTGTTCTGGTGATTTTGCTGGGCTTGGGCTGGACTAGCCTAGGCATGGAAATGGGCAGGCGGGTTGGCCCAAATCCAATTTATGTCATTTTTTAATTATAAAATTTTCAATCATTCGTAAAAATGAGTTCACTTTGTTAAGTTAAAAAATGATATTAATTTAACTTTAAACCTTCAATTATAAAATATAATATAATTTATTAATATAATGTTATTTTAAAATATTTATATTTTGAGATTTTCATTATCTTATTATATAAAATTAAATTTAATATAAAATACCATATTCAAATCAAAATTTTATTTTAGTAAAATGGTTATATTTATTATATCGATAATAATAAATCTTATTATTTTATTATATTTTTATGATACTAAAATATAAATTATAAACAGTGACAGAGTCAAAAATTTAAGATAAGAGGGTCTAAATATTTAATTTTTTTAAATCTTGAGGAGCCCAGTATACCAATGGACTCCAAATAACTCCATCATTGTGTGTATATATATATATATTAAAAATAAAAATGTTTAATTTTTTAAAATGTTGAGAGGCCCAGTGCACCATGAGCCCCCACATAACTCCGTCTATAATTATAAATATAAGTAAATAAAAATATAGAAATACAAATATGAGTTAGCATATAAATAAATATACTTTAATTATGCAAAACTTTATTTAAGACAAAATTATTATTTAAATTCAATAGAATTCTAGATTGATCGTTTTGTTGAAAATGTAAAGTATAGATAAAAGGTAACTTATATATTTTTAATTTATTTTTATAATATTATTTAATTACATTATTTTTTTATTTATAACTAATTTGACATTAACTTCTACAACATTGTATTTAAAAATATAAATAAATATTTTACAGGCCTTAAAAATTATATGATAATTAAATAATATTATTAAAAATAAGTAATAACCTTCAAAACATAAAAAGAAAAAATTTTAAACATGACTAAAAGAAATTATCCTTGCTCATCAAAAAATTTGATGTTTAATTGAAAAATAAAATTGTTAAATAAAAATTAATCGATTTATTTTAATTTATAAAAATTAATTAATTTACAAAACCGACTGATTAATTAAGTAACCGGTCAGTTTTTAACAATTAAGAGCTATTAAAGTAAATCAAATCAAAAAATTAGTCAATTCAAAGTTTGAACGATTGAACGAGTCAATTGGATTAACTTTTTAACAATTGGTTATGACAGCAGAGGCTAACACAAAGTACAAGTGTGCATTGCTTGAGGTGTTAGTAAATCGGATGAATACAACAATTAGTTCAATCTCATGAGTGCTTATTCTGATCAGATTAAAAAACATAGTATCTACAAGTTAGTGTCACCTGGAACATGTAACGAACCACACAAAAATCTGCTTGGTGCATGGTTCAGATTATGCTTCCTTCTTTTTAACCCGATATGGATACTTCTGGTATATTGTAATGCTGCTAACGACAAGGGGCAGTGCCACCAGACAGTAGAATGAGGGAGGCTTTCCTTCAAAAATGAACTGAAGTAAGGCTGTCACCAGAAGTGCAGAAACAATGACAAATCCCTGCATGCAAATGAATCAATAACGTATCGTCTGAACACAAAACTTCCTCGAATTTCCGTTTGACAAGCAAATTAATTTCTCTAATTAGCAACAAATGTTGACAAAAACTTGATCTACCAACTACAGATGGCAAAAAGGATCAATCCCGGCTGAAGTCAACCGACAAAGTTTGATTTGACCGGGTTTCAAGCTGAGTTCAGGTTTAAATAAAAATTTTCGAGGGCTTTGTTCAAGCTGCAAGCTTGATTGGACTATAAAAAGAATTTTCACTAAATCACAAAATCATCTAAAGCTGTACCTTTCTAACCCCGCCTGCATAGCTTGTAACAAGGCCAACTAGAATTCCTCCAAGAGCATTGGCTGTGACAGGAATCTGATAGCAATACATACTTCAGATTTATGGCACGTGACAAAAATCTGACAGCAATAGAAACCTTAAAAGGAAAATTGGCACAGAATTGTACTCACAATATCTTATCACAAATAATTACAATTGCGAAAACATTGGGAGAAAGCATTTATGTATTACAGAGAAGATGTGGTCTGATTTTTTTTTTTTACGGCTCTCAGCCACCTCAAACAAGGAAACCAGGTCAATTTTGCATTATCTACTATAGAATCCTTCCAAATACAGTATGACACCAACTTAGGATGACCTTAACAAAAAGATTTTTCATATACAGTACAATAATACGGTAAATAGCAAATCAACTTTTGCATTTTTATAAATTAGGATAACAGGTAGCTATTTCTCATCTAAAGTCCATTCAGTGACCACTATATATAATTTAAAATAGCACCCAATCATATATCTCTAGAAGTGTGCGCATGTCAAAAGAAGCAGCCAATGACTTGTTACACACCATGGATAAATAAGTCATCATATTGGGTATCTCTAGCATAAAAAAAGTGACAGCAACCATGTTGATGTCCTAGTGTTTCCCAAAACGCATTCATCTCACAACTTGATATAAATAATCAGCTCCACAAGAAGTTAAGTTCTTATTCTATCACAACAGGCCATAAACAGGACAATGACTGAAACCAAAATTTACTCCAAAAGCAACAGTGGTTCCTCCATCAGATATTATACCACTTAGGCTATCTGAGAAAGAGAGCTTCACAACCCAAAAGTTATGTATAGATTAATAGTTGGTTATTAAGAGGCAATATGATCTATCCTAAACACAAATTTTCTTCAGTCCTCAAACTCAAACAGATTAACATGCTGATTCAGTAAGCTGACTACCTAGTCCAGGAGGCACTTCCCAACATGAAAAGCCAATTGACAATCTTTCACTCTCACCATCATATTTGAAGTATTAACTTGTCATAACATATGGCTATTTTAAATCCTCTCCAGTTTTAATTTCAAAAAATGACTAAATAGATAGCGTAAACTGGTTACCATTGTTAGTGGAGTCCAACCATAGAAAAATCCGTGTTGTTTGATGGCATCTCCATCTGGGGACCTAGTGATACTTGCCAACAAGCACAGGCTTCCAACAATAGACATTTCCACAGTCATCAAATATGATGAATGCTTCTTCACCTGTTGTGAAAAGAAATATTAAAAGGTTGGGGCTAGGAATTGACAAGACCACAGCAACATTATGGACAATGGAAAAGAAAATTTTAAAAACCTGAGAAGCCCACTGACACAAAGCTGAAGCCAGACCAGAGAGCACAGAGGCAACAAGGACAGGAACAATTCCATAGAATAGAATTTGGTCAGGGTTATTACTACCAGTAGATGCTTTGCTAGATCCTTCACCAACACTTAACAGAACAGCTGCCATGATCAACAAGAAAAGAGCTCCAAGTTGTTGAGTTGATTGCTTCTGCCTGTTTAATAAACAAAAATTGAAAAAAAGAAGCTCTAAAATACACCTAAAATCATAAAACTACTTGTATCTACACAAACATACTCTCTCTTAATTGTCTCAGTTAGCTCATGATAAAAGCACATGGGTCATAGGAATATAAACTATAACAGACATTGAAAATGAAATGCAAGTTCAGTACTTTCAGTCGAGTTTACATATAACAAATTTTCAGGTAATGGCCATAAGACATAGAAATCTGAAGGTAACTGAGCGCGACAAATAGAAAAATAATCTTCATCTTGCTTTATATTCACTTGCAAGTGTTATCCTGGAATACCAAATGTTAAAAACCAATTGGAAAACCACAATTGAAAAGGACACAACATCAATATAGTTTCATCTACAAACCACAGGATTCTAGGAATTAAGCATCATCTACAAGCCTTCAACCAGTGCCAGGACACAACATCAATCTAGGAATGCCGCAGTCGCCTCACTGTGTTGAGACTCCACCGACGTCCCACGCCTGTGGCGACTTCCACACCGCTAGTGCTGCTACCCGCAGCTTTTTCCAATCACGCCATCACATGGCGCTACTCCGCGCGACAACAACCCACGATCCACAACACAACCAGAAACCGCACGCAAGCATACATTCGCAACCCAGAACATACAATCACAGATCTGGTTTTTGCTTCCAGATCCGGGTTTTACCTGTCAACGCATCAACGCCAAATCAAAAACAAGACCCAACGCAAATGCAGATCAGAATCCAAAAAGCTAGTAGTAAGAGAAGAAGAAGACGCCATGGAAAAAGAAGCAGAGAGACATCAGAAACACAACACAAGTCGGTGTTCTGTCCGAAGACATGACACCCACGAGCCACAAAACAACCAAAAACCGAACGCAAGCATACATTCGCAACCCATAACATACAATCACAGATCTGGTTTTTGATTCCAGATCTGGGTTTTACTAGTCAACGCATCAACGCCAAATCAAAAACAAAACCCAAAGCAAATGCAGATCAGAATCCAAAAAGCTAGGAGGAAGAGAAGAAGAAGAAGCCATGGAAAGAGAAGCAGAGAGACATCAGAAACACAGAGGAAAAAGTAAATTGATTACGGTCTTAACAGAGGAAAAAGTAAATTGATTAAGGTGACTTACGAAGAGGATGGCGGCGATGGAACGGTGCGTCTGCTTGAGAAGAGGAAGAATTGAATTAGGGTAGGGTAATTTCTGAGTTTACAACTTTACATGTATATATATATAATGGCAGTATTGTAATTATTATATAACGGGTAAACGGGTAAACGGGTATGGGGGGTGGTATCCCC
>JANKOD010000191.1:24947387-24966078 GCA_026284645.1 Erythroxylum acuminatum
TTTTTGTAATAGACAGACATGATCTAGCTTATTCTTGTCCTCAAATCCAACTGATTGCTTCATATATATTGTCTCCTCAAGCTTTCCATATAGGAAGGTTGTCTTGATATCCATTTGATGGATTTCCCAGTTATATATAGTGGCTAGGACTAAAATAAGCCTAATGGTTTTAAACTTGACTATTGGAGAGAATATCTCCTTGCAGTCAATTCCCTCCTTCTGTTTAAATCCTTTAGCTACAAGCCTAGCCTTGTAAATCCTAGGTTTTGCTTCTGTCACTCCTTCTTTTAGCTTAAACAACCATTTGTTCTCAATTAGTTTAACTTTAGTAGGTCTAGGCGCTAAAGTCCAAGTCATGTTCTTTATTAAAGAAGAATATTCTTTCTCACAAGCTATCTTCCACTACTTTGCATCCTTACTTCTCATGGCTTTTTCATAGGTTTCAGGAGCCTTATATTCTATAGTTTCAGCCATAAGACATGCAAATTCAACCAAGTTTGAGTCTGTATACCTCTTATCGGGAATTTTTTGCCTTGATTACCTATCTCTTGTGAGTTGGTAGTCTTGTAGATCTCCTTGTGGATCATTTGTAGTTTTGTGTGGGGTTTCCTCTTCACCCACACCTTCGGTCTCTTCTGTCATTTGTTCATGATATGTAGTGCCTTGTATAGGCTCCACATCAAGAGGTTGTGTTCTACCATCTTCTTTAGTTTCTGGTGGCACATAGAATGAAACTGAGTTGGTTAGTGATCCTAATTGCTC
The DNA here is from genome assembly GCA_026284645.1 of Erythroxylum acuminatum. Classification (NCBI taxonomy): domain Eukaryota; kingdom Viridiplantae; phylum Streptophyta; class Magnoliopsida; order Malpighiales; family Erythroxylaceae; genus Erythroxylum; species Erythroxylum acuminatum. The sequence goes on from JANKOD010000191.1 coordinate 24,948,150, forward strand.
TTGAACTTCCTTTTGGAGGTCTAAATTTAAGGAATTCCTATTCAACATCTTCCTTGAAGATTACATCTCTGCTTATAATAGTTTTGTAACCTTCCTTTTGGAGTAGTAAGATCTTATGGCCTTTAACACCCTCTGGATAACCTAAGAAAACTCCCTTAATTGGTTTAGGTTCCAGCTTTCCTTCCTTCTGATGTTCATAAGCTGCACATCTGAAAGTCCTTAAGTGAGTTAGGTTGAGTTTCTTACCATTCCACACTTCTTGCGGAGTCTTATAATCATTAGTAGAGGTGAGGAGCCTATTAACTAGGTAGGTTGCATTCCTAATATCTTCTCCCCACAGTGAATGTGAGCAACCCGAAGAGAGTAGCATGCACCTAGTCTTTTCTAAGAGAGTCCTATTGAGTCTCTCTGCTACACCATTCTGCTGAGGTGTAGCTCTCATTGTTTTATGCCTTAGGATACCTTTCTTGCTGCAATAGTCTTCAAACTCTTTATTGCAGTACTCCAATCCATTGTCAGTCCTTAGGCATCTAAGCTTCTTCCTAGTTTGATTTTCTATAAGTGTATGCCATTTTATGAAGTTTTCTAGTGCATCATCTTTTCTCTTCATCAAATATACCCAACATTTTCTTGATTTGTCATCTATGATCGACATGAAGTATAGATTCCCTTCTGCAGTAGGTACTTGAGCTGGCCCTCAAAGATCACTGTGAGCATATTCCATGATCTATGTGGCCCTCTGTGCTCCCTTTTGAAAGCTGGATCTGTGATGCTTTCCTAGCACACAAGATTCATAGAATTCCAACTTCTGTAGGTGTTGTTCAGGGATCAATCCTTGTTTAGAGAGGTGGAGCAAACTTTTGTTCCTGCATGACCTAACCTAGCATGCCATTGCTTTGTTGATTCATGATTTCCCTTCTCAGTAACTTGATTAATTTTTGTTGAGCCTATAACATAGTACAACGCATCCCTTTCAATTCCTCTAGTAATGACTCTACCATCCTTTAGGATTTCTCTGAGTCCATCTCTTGATCTGATCTAAACACCTTACTTATCAAACAAGCTTTCAGAAATCAAATTCCTCCTTATTCTAAGTACAAATCTGACATTAGTAAGGGTTCTTTTCTTTCCATAAAAAATGTTGATGGAGACATTCCTAATCCCTTCTATTCTTTGCTTCCCAGAATTTGCCATTTTCACCTTGGCAGTGATTGGTTCGAATGTAGTGAACCAGTACCTATGTGGTATCACATGCATGGTATGACCTAAGTCAAAGATCCATTCTCTACTCAAGTCTTCACTCTCTTCAGTGACAACCAAAATCTCATCACCACTTGAATCTTCTGGTTTCTCCACATTTTCTACATCTCCACTTTGTGCAGCTTTATCCCTCTTCTTCTTTCTGCAGTCCCTCCTTGTCATAGTAAAAACACTACTTCTTTCCTTTTCCCTTTTTCTTATTTTCCTCACCTTCCTTGCTGTGCTTATCCTTTCCACTTCCGTTCTGCCAATTTCCTTTCTTGTTATTCTTCTTATGTGACCTCTTGTCATAATTATTTTCGACAAACATCACTTCTGCCTCTTTCTTAAATGGATTAACATCCATTATTTCTTTCAATAGTGAGTTTAATACCCTCTTGACAGTGAGAGATTCTCTACTAGCATGCTTAATTACCTTCTTGAATGCATTGAATTTAGAAGGTACAACCTTTAGGATTACTACAGTTTGATGCTCCTCAGAGATCTTTTCATCTGTAGCTTTTAAGTCTTGTATTAGCTTAAAGAAATAGTCTAGGTTATCATCTAGGGAGACAGAAGTGGTCATCTTGTAGTTAGCAAGATATGGAGGAGAGTCATCTTGTTAGGAAGACATCTCTTTGCACAAATTTCAACAAGTTTAAGCATAGCTTCTATACAACGTTACAATTCTGCACCTTTCTTATCACTATTGGTGATAAATGAAGCATTAACTTGCAATGTGCAAGTCTTTGCATCTTGAGTCTTTTATCGGATCAGTCTCAACATCATACTGATCATCGATAGCCTCGTAACAGTCATAAGACTCAAGAAGAGCTTGCATTTGAAGTTTCCAAATGGTGAAGTCTTCCTTTCCAGTGAAGACATCCATTCCTTTTTCTACCATTGTGACTATAGTTTAAAGAAATAAAAGACTTTTACTTACAGAAAGTTTTTGATGATCTTTAATGCTTTCAGTAGTCAAGAAATGCCCCAGGAAGTTTCTTAATGCTCTGATACCACTTCTGTTAAGTTCTTTGTATTGTACTACTGTCTTTCACAATAAAGACTGATAAAGATGTTAATTTTGCATAAATTAAAGATTTTAGAAAAATAAAGACACTGATTTTACTTGGTTCGATAGCACTAATGCTACTTACGTCAAAGGATCTCACTATAGTGGTTCCACTATTATCAAGAAGAAGAGACAAATTATAGAGTTTGAGTGTTTATCAAAAACAGTTGCAAGAGTCTATAACTCTCCTGGTACCCATAGATAAGTATCCTAGCACACTCTGATATTTTTCACTCTCTAAATCTTACACACTCTCTGAATTTTGCTTACAATGTAATGAGAAAATATGAGAAATGTCATCCTACCTGATGCTTGAATTGTGTTCTTTTATAATTGTTGAAGGCAGCAGCTTTCGGATGAGGAGCTTTGATTGAGTCACATATGAGGCAGGTGCTCTTCACGTGATCCTCTTACGCTTACTTCTGAAGTTGTGCGTTTTGTATAGTTGTTGCTGTGTTTTGTTTTTGATTTCTGACTTGTATTGTAAACGACTGTGTTTTGATCATGAAGCTTGTGTTTAGTCATCTGTGCCTCATGTGTAAGTCACTTAGGCTTTAGTCTTTTGTTTCTGCTGATACAACTTTTGAGAGCTTCTCTCTCTTTCTCTCTTCGACACCTTCAGATACCTCTTACACACGCACCTTCTGTTCTTCATTTTTCTTCAACTTTTGTTATTTCTGAGTGTAGATTGGTGGAGTAACCGTGATTATTATCACACATAATTATATAAAATAAACCGGAACAAAATTAGCACATACCAAGATCTCGTTCGCCCGTAAGGTGGCTCTTGTTCGAGCTCCCTGAGCTTTGAAGATTATTTACTATTGTTTCGCATGACTAGGTTTTAGTCTCCATCAACAACCTCAAAGGAAGGGTCAAACCCTGATAGATTAATCGGTGGAAAGAACTTGGCAACTTCGAACTGAGGCATAGATACAATTCTATCTCCACGAGCAACAGCAGCCTAGGTGTTGAGGAACGTAACTACTGATGAGGCATCAGCTATCTTGTGGGACAGACCAATCCCAACGACCATATACCACCACAGTCGAAGTAAGTGACTTGAGCAAAAGCAATTAGATCAGTGGCTTCACCAACTTCATGGGGGGGTCAACTTGTTGAGATGATCGCAATATGGGGTTTGAAGAACTTGGTATCTTTCTGTATTGGTGATGTTGGACTTTCTAGGATAGAAGAAGAACTAGGTTGGGATAACTCCAACCATGACTTGATCAAGAGATGAGAATTGGCAACGACGCAGATGGTTAGGGGTTGGAGAAGATAGCCTCACCAAACTTTTAAGAGATCTTAGCCACATGAATCATCATTTTCTCTAACAGATGTTCAACAAGGGCTTATCTCTTCTCGCTTAGAAGGTCTTCAACGAGAGAATGCAATAATTGAAAAGTATGTCTCCAATAATTGAAAGAACAGGGGATTGTTGAATGGGCCTGGAATTATTAAAGATGAAAGCATCCAACTTAGCCTCCATAGAATACCGTCAATTACATATTTGATTGACATGAAGTTTTTATATAGCTCTGTCAATTGACATTAGGATACATATGTTTGAGCTTCAAAATATATCCAAGTCGTCCGACAATTAACAACAACAGTTGGATCCTACTAATGAAAGATAGCCGTTTGTGACTTCAATTGTCCAAATTTCTCATCTGCGATATCCATAAGTAGGAAGTAGTCCCTTTTTGTTTTTGTACAATTAAAAGAAACTAAAACTATCTCAAGAAAAAAAAATCACAGGCATCAGCCCATACAATCAAGGAGAGGGCGTCAGGAATATCATCCTAAACCTGAAAATTAGAAGCAATGCCATGACCTAATTTATCCAAACAATCTGCTGCAAAATTACCTTCCCGAATCACGTGTCTAATAAAGCAAATCTAATTCCTAGCAAGTAAGGCTTGAATATCCACAACCAAAACAGACAAGAGATGTGAAAAAAGAACACCACAAGTCACCATCCGCACCGCCTCCATTCTATCAGATTCTACAATGACTTGTCGAAAACCGTGATTCCACGCAAAAATCAAACCATCTCGAATGGACCATAACTCCCTCACCAAGATAGCTGAAATACCAATTCAAAACGAGTATCGCCCGAGCCAACGACCAAATGAATCACGCAACAATCCTCCACTACTAGTCAGCCCAGGATTAACAATAGAACTGCCGTCACAATTCAACTTCACCCAACCAGATGGCGGCGTAGTCTAGTCAATCCAACGCCGTACACCATGAAGCTTCGGTGTTGAAACAGAAGTCAGGGACACATCCATTGCAACTTTAAAGACAACCATTCAAAATTGTTAAGAAGAGATGTGCCCAGGCAAACCCAAAAGGACCCACAATATGAGCATGCAGATTCAAAGCTAACCAATCAACCAAGTTTTTCGCAGTAAAAAAATTAACAGGAACAACCCACTACTGCCACCATGCAACCACACGACTACAATCACGCAACAAATGCAAAGGAGACTCAGATATAAAAAACACATCCACACAAATTAGAAGTAGCCAAATCCCGTGCGAACCTCAAAGAATTTGTCGGAAGACATGAGTGCCCAAGTAACTACAAGAAATGTTTAAATTTCGGTAAACCCACCACCTTCCACAACCAAGAAAAGTAAGACGGAACAGAAACATTAGACACCTCTTCCGAAAGAAGTGCTTTATAAATTACTCAAACCAAATATGTGCCATTTAGGGAAAAAACTCCACAACATATTATCTTACACTGAAGTAAACAAAGGCAAAGAAATTGGCCGAATAACCTCCCTGAAATGATCCGGGATGGCAGAACGTAAGCTCGAAAAATCCCAAGAACCATCAGTAATTATATGCGCTACCTGAAAATGTTCTTCCCCTACTGACAAGCCATCCATATGATCCACCAAAGGACCTCCCGAGCACTAATTATCAAAACAAAGACTAATCTGTGAATCATCACCAACCCTTCAAACCGAAAGAGGAAATAATAAATCAAAACTCTTAACTACCTCCTTCCATAAACTAGAATCCGAACTCTTAGCAGAAAAGGGAATAGACCCCCCATTATAGGCTTCCTAAATACTCTCTCTTATTAAAATCTTGTTGAATGGGGTAAAATTTTAGTTAAAATTAAACTATCTTTTTTTATTAAATCAGAAGAATAAATTAATAAACTAGAATATGTATATAGCGTTCAATACAAGTGCCGCATAAGGCACAAAGGCGAGACTAAGCAAAAGTCACAGAACAATCAAATAGCCAAGGTGGACATAATCTCAAAGAAGACCTCATCATAAGCAGTCGAGCAGGAAAATCCTAAGCATTATAACAGCTCAAATAAGCCATCCAATGGAAGTGGAAAGGAGCCCTACAGAAGAACCGTAGCAAGTGAAGGACCAAGGAAAGCTACTGCCGAGATGTGAAAGTGTTGAACCACCAAAGGAGGCAAGGCGAATATTGCATTGCCCAAAGGTCGTCGCAAGCAATAACCTGCAAGAGGACTAAACAAAATCTACAAAGGAAAGAAGATAGACACTGTAAAAATTACCTCCTCTCGATGTGTTGGCTGAGAAGTTCCCTAACGTGGGAGATGACTCTGAGATACACTCGCTCCTTCGCCATAGCTTCACTCTTAAAGGTACGATCATTGCGCTCTGTTCAGATATGGTAAACTGTAGTGAAAAGGAGAAGGGGGAAGTAGGTGAGACCTGGTACACTGGTACAGGATGCAGTTCTATACCAGGAAGAGGAGAGTTGCAAGGGTGGAATGAGTGAAGGGGGTTAAGTTGAATCGGTGGAGGCAGTGAGCCCAAATTGCGCCGGAGAAGGGACATTCGAAGAACAGTTAAAATTAAACTATCGTTGTATACATAATTCAAACTCTTGTTATGGTTGATTGTACACCACAAAAAAGTTAAACCTCCATGCTTTAGTGAACCAAGAGATAGAAGCTCCATCTGCTTCAAAAAAAAATTAAAAATATCTATAAAAGAAAGATTAAAAATATTAATTTTTTGCAATTTGAGTGATACTCTCAATTATTATGCCCGCTAATGTTTTTGGCAGTTAAAACATTTACTACCTTTGTAGCAATAAACAAATAAGGTGAGATTGAGTCATCTTGGAATAATTCTTTTGAGAGAGGATTCGTCGTTAATGATCACAACGTAGGCTGGAGTTGTTATGCATTGAGAAATTCACTTGACAAATCTAGAAGAGAAGATGAAGACTCTATATGATTTGATAAAAAGGATCCCATTTCCACTCGGTACCTTCAGCACCTGGATGTTTGAATAATTTTATGCATGCACGACTTCTTGTTAAAGACCATGGTTATGTGGTGTATAAACTCAGGCTGATCCACCAGATTCAGGTTGGGGTTATAATGGGGTGCAATGCTTGTAATAGGACTTAGGCCTCCATGTCTACGACTTCATTCATCATTACTGATCACTTTGTTAACTTTAGCATTAGGAGGAATCGAGATCTTCAAATTTTTTAGGGCTAGAATTAAGTAAAGAGGGCCTAGATCATTCAGATGATCAAACCAAAACTAGGTTGTTTCTCCATTCTTAATCTTATATTTAATTCCTTCATTCATAATATCCCTCATCTTGAGTATTTGATTAGAAAACCACGAGTTGGATTGTTTCAGTTTGATGGACCATAAGTTTTGATTATTAATAACATACGTATGCACCTTCTTAACCCAAACTAATCGGGAATCCATTAACAAATTCCATATTTTCTTTACTAAAAGCATCTTATTGGTGATTCTCATTAAAGCAATCCCTAGACCTCCTTCATGTTTTGAAGTACATATGATTGACCATCTAACTTTTGCTCCAAGGTCATTATTAGCTACTCCAATCTACAGAAAGTTCTTCGGGGCTCTTTCAATGTCCTTGATCATTCTTTGGTGCAAGAAGATGTGAGAATACTAGTGGACATACAGACTGTTTAAGACTGAGTTTATAAGCTGAATCCTTCTAGCATAAGACAGAAAGATATTATTCTAGTTATTGATTCGTGGTAATTGCTACATATTAATCCGGATATGGATGAAAGTATCTTAGATTGAATGGAGGAATCATGTGAAATATATAGACAACTTTTATGTTTATTTATATTCAGCCCTGAGATAGAACTGAATTGACTTAGGGACTCCTTAAGGACCTGGATTGAAGCAGGTTTTGCTCCACTTAATAAGAGGAGACTAAGTGGAGATTATGAATAGATAAGGAGAACTAGGGTCTCCTTTTCTAATGCTTTTGATCCATTTAAAAGGAATAATGGGATCTCTATTGACGAAGATAGAATAGGACGTGGAACTAATACAACTTTCACTATAAGTGATGAATGACTTATTGATGTCAATCTTTAAGAAACAACTCTTAAGCAATCTTAGTTTGGTAACTCTTGAATAGTTCTTGAGCAAGGGGAGCATGTTAACCTCGTATCCCTACCCTTATTAAAAGGAATCTAAATCTTTTGTCCAATATTATTCTGTCTCATAGAATTTCAGCCATTTATTTTACGAGACTCACATAAATAAATGGCTGAGATTTATTAAACACAATAGGACACCATAATATTAGACAGAGGATCTGGACTCTATTAAAATTTAAAAGCACCTTGGCTCTTCCCATTCTTTAAATTACTCTTTTTCTTTATTTAACGTAAAGATAAACTCTTTATACAATGTCTTATTTTTAATAGCGTAGGTGTCCAAGAGCAGAGCTATAAGAAAAAAGGGAGCCATAAGGATGATGGTACTCAGGACGATCCTCCACTGCTAGAAGAATGTGATGGTACTGGTAATCTCAACAAGGCTTCAACTAGTATGTGTGATAAAAGATCGTACAAAGAAGTTCTGCTACAAAGTCCAAGCCGATCTCCACATAAAGTGCCACAGCAAACTTGCAGCCGTAACTACTATAGTTGTGGCACCTAGGGTTTCGCCTAGCCTAAGTTTTTGTATGCTATTTATTCTCCTAGTCTCCTTCTTGTTTTTATGTGGACCGTAAAGTTTAATCAATAACAGAACTTCTTCCTCCGTTATGTTCTTTCTTTATGGTATCAAAGCTAGAAGTGCGAATGCAAAATTCTCTTCGATTCACGCACATCACCATATCTAGCAATAACCTTCTCTTCGTGAGATTAAATATTTTTTTTATAAGCAGACGGGACGCAAATTTGTGTCTGGTTGGTCGGAGGACCTAGCCCTCGATGCCATTCATACCTCGGTGCAGAATACTCAATCTGATCCTAATCCTATCCCAAATACGTATGGCGAGCTAGCGGCTGATTTGGCCAAGGCTTCGTTGAGCACAGTCATTAATGGATCACCACCACAGGAATGTAATAGGCTGATGCCTATGGGAATAGAGGAGAATGTAGCAAAGGTTGATCAATCCTTGGTGGACTTAGCACCACCGAAAGAGCTTGGAGAGATGGATAGCCTTGATGGGCAGACATCTTCATCTTATGCTAAGGCGCCAGCCTCTTCAGGAGAGGATCCAAATTCTAACCCTGTAGGAGAGGAGTCCAGACAAAAGAGTGATGATGTGTCTGCTGATCCTGATCAAGAAGAAGGAGAGCTTCCTCAAGACTCAGCTAGATTGGGCAAGACTTCAGTGCTGCGGAAAAAAGCCAGAAAGAAAAAGCATAGGGGGATTATATCCCCTGAATGCCTTTTTTAAATGCTGCCCCTCCTTGTGGCTATCAGAAGACGTTGGCGTGGGCTGATTTTGGTAGCTGAGTTTAAGTTTCCTTTGTTTGTTTTGACAGTGGCTTTGTGATTGTGGCCTGAAAGGCTACTTTCTCTATTTTGTTTCTCCTGTATAGGGGTGAGTTTGGTTTTCTTTGTTCATTGTAAACGATGTGTCTTTAGTAATTTTAAGTATTTTAAATTTAAAAAAAAAAGAAAGATAATATGTACTAATTTTATTATTACAACAAAATCTCATATTGATAAAGTATAACTAAAAATATTTTAGAAATAATATCTAAATATAAATTAAATTCAAAATTATTAACTTACCATATTTTAATTGCGTATTGATTATTTCAGAAATTTTATCTTTAATTAGAAGCATTAAGTAGAATTAATAAAATATAAAAACAAATAATAGCTTTATTAAATTAATAATGTCATATATTAGTTACAACCAACCTATTAAATATAAGTGTATAAAATAATATCACATGAATGCTAATCCGTTCACGTAAAAATATTATATTATTCATTCAAAAAAATGAAGAATTTTTGTTCTGTTGAACCATCGCGCAAGAGCCATAACGCAATGGCCTCTACTTGATGTTCAACTCGCAGTTCATATCTCATTTTTATCTAATTATTTGAAAGTTTTATGATTATTATAAATTGTTTTAGTTAAATATATTATAAATTATTTGTTAATATTCAAATTAATTTACTCTATATAAATTAGGGTGGTACTCTGACTTTTGTGCACTAAAACTATGAAAAGAGAACTTGTGCTACCTATACCCTTCTCGAAATTTCAACTTGTCAATCATTTAAACCTTATTCAAATATATGCATTTCTCTTTTGCCTGCATCAATTATATTTATGCCGGACAATTTTGTCCTTTCTCGTAAAATTGGGCAACTATTAACTGCATTTTTTAGTTTTTAAATAAATTATCGATTAAGTTACGTAATTTTATCGAGATAAAGATAATAAAGTGACCCAATAAATGATTTAAATTATTGGATCGAAGTCCGAGTAAAAAATAGGTCTCAATTAGTATAGACTAGACCCATATCAACCTTATGATAGGGAAGTCCAGTATATAAGCTATATAAAGGTTAAGGTCTCATGCAATTGCTCATATAAATCGTAAATATAAAGAATCTCTGACCTGTTAAGAGAGCTTACGTATTGAGAAAACTGTAAAAAAACCTAGCCCGTGTTTCGATAAACACTTTCCATAAAGATCCCAGGAGATTCGTGATAGTTTGGAGCTCGAAATCGGCATCGGAATCAGAGATAAAACTGAAATCAGGTATTCTGCATTACCTTCATTTTTATCCTTTCTTGTTGATCCTGCTTACGTAATAAGGTCTGTATTACGTATTACAATTTATATATTACCTAGCTATCCTTTTACTAAAATATAAGTAAACATTAAAAAATTCCCTAAATTTGAATTGTGAAAATTTGTATTGATTTATAATATTTAAAATTAAATTAAATTCATAAAATTATAATATAATTTATCTTGCCATTATATGGACCTTTTTTACTTTTAGTGGTGCACATTAAAATTTAAAATAGATAATGAAAGCCTTAAAGAAAGATACAAGAAGGAGGGTGTAAAATATTCTCTTCCTACCCACCCTGAACAGGTTGTACTACTGTATTTAATTTATCACAATATAGTATAGGAGGATTACGTAAGGGCATACCAATGTCTAGGAGAATATACGTTACCCAAGTAAGCTCCGCAGTGGTTAAGGCTAAAACTCGATATTCTGCCTCAGCTCATTGACTTATCTATAGTAGGTACTAGGTTGTTTCTCAGAGCCTCCAGAGATTAAATTAGCACCCAGAAAACACGACATCAGATCGTCTATGCCACTAAGTGTGTACTTATTCTGTTCCACAACTAATACAACAAAGTTTTAAAAAGTGATACCTTCCACTTTGTTCTCGCCTAAGCCAAGCCGACCGATGCCTCCTCTCCCCTTTGATTTTGTTTCCCGCCTTTATCTGTGAATATACGGTTTGTTTTCACTTGGGTTATGAAGAAAACAGAGATGATTCATAAGTCCCTGTCTTTTTGTTTTAACTTTTAACTGTTTATGCAAGAAGATTGACGACAGTAAGTTGACATATAGAACGCTTCCGATCGCTCTTCTTATCCCAAGCCCTTGCCCAGTCCATATCCTCACGGCATCACCTCCAGTGTACATTCAAATGACCGGATTCTCTCATCATCAACCACTGATATTTCTCACGCAAAAAAAGCTCTAAAATACACCTAAAATCAGACAACTACTTGTATCTGCACAAACATACTTTCTCTTAATTGTCTCAGTTAGCTCATGATAAAAGCAGATGGGGTCATAGAAATATAAACTATAACAGACGTTGAAAATGAAATGCAAGTTCAGTACTTTCGGTCGAGTTTACATATAACAAATTTTCAGGTAATGGCCATAAGACAGAGAAATCTGAAGGTAACTGAGAGCGACCAATAGAAAAATAATCATCTTTCTTTATATTCACTCGTAGGTGTTATCCTGGATTACCAAATGTAAAAAACCAATTGCAAAACCACAATTGAAAAGGACACAACATCAATATAGTTTCATCTACAAAACTCAGGATTCTAGGAATTAAGCATCATCTACAAGCCTTCAACCAGTGCCAAATACCTCAGTATTATATACGTAAACAGAGCAGTAAAAAATATTTTCGTCTGGTTTAATATTGAGAATGTGAGAGAATCAAGATTCTTGTATGATATCTGCAGCAGGCTGTTTTGCAGGGCGTAAATCATCGCAGGAAGTCCTGACGCGGTCAGTGATTCAATCAAAGACCACTGAGCAAATACTTTCTTCAAAGTCCCTTGTTTTGCCATGAGAATTAGAGCACAAACTACCTAAGGAGCACAGGTATAGAATGGTATGGATCAGGTCAAACATACACAATTTTCAAAGCCAAAACCGACAAGAAAATCAATTTGCAGAGCAGTTTTACACTTACTTTAACTATCTCACATGTCAATACAGATGATGTAACAATCACTTCTCGTCCGCATTTAACACAAAGTAACAAGTTAATAAATTGCTGAAACATCAGGAACTCAAAGCTACAATGGACCACATGGCTTTAACATTGCACATAAGGATGAAAACTAAGATTTAACACTTCCTTTCCCCGATCTATTCGACGAGTCGCGTCGCTTGAACATAAACAACGAAATGAAGCTTTGTTCCAAAAGTAACAAGAAGCATAGGATTGGACGAGAAATTACAAACTTAGAGGAAATCTAGAGAAGTGAACAAAGCGTATAGAAGACAAGTTGCAACAAAGGGGCAAAGCACCTGGTGAAGCGCTTGGAGATGAGAGGTTGAGCTCCGTATTGAAGACTAAGCAGAAAGGAGTAGATCCAAACTCTCGGACTCATCGTCGACGGCACCGCGCCGGAGCTCTTGGACTTGGTCGCCGACATTATATGGCGACCGAGACGATCTGTATTATTTTTTTGTTGCTTTTTCGCTTTATTTCTGTGTCTACGCCGTGAAAATGACTCTTGAGTGCGCTTCAAGCGAAAGGCCGTTAACAAATAAGTCGTCTTACGACGCCGTCTTTAACACTACGCTTCATTTAACCCAGAACGTTTGGCGTTAAAATGAGCGTGAGTGCTATTTAGAGTCCTAAGATTTAAATTAAAATTAAAATTAAAATTTTTAATCAATTGAATTTAAATTCGAATAAGACTATTAAATTTTGTGAAATTAATATAAAATTAAATAAATTAGTATGTGTTGATGAAGTTTTAAAATATAAGTTTAATTTTTTGCAAAATAATATCATTTTATTCAACAACTTAAATCGATTAATCACAACAGTATCATTTTAATTTTAATTTTAATCCAATCAAATTGACCGGATTTAGGCTATTTATTTTAAGAAAAGGAAAATCGATCTAGTTTGATTCGTTGTCATTTTTATTACCATCCCATTAGGACACTTTTAACCAATGTTTTAGAAAATGAATCACTTCAGCCGATTTAATATCGAAAAATTTAAACTGACCAATTATCTAGTTCAATTTTTAACTTTTTGATTTGATTTAATTTATGTTGCAAGTACTTATTAATCCAAATCAATTTCTTGAAGTAACCATGAAGACAATCATGCCTCACTTGAAGAACTCAATTTTGAAATTTTATTAATCATCTAATTTAAGGTTACAAGGTTATAATAAGGTATAAATACCTTCACCAAGCCCTAACCCTAATGGGAATGGGTTTGCAAGCTCATTTAATGAAAGCTAAGCTAATCCTAACAAATCTAAGAGCATCTAGCCCATTGAATATAATCTGATCAAAGTCTTTTTTGCAAAATGGGCTAAACACATTAAAACAAGTAAGTCTCGAAATAACTCAGACAAACAAAGCACATACTACTAACTAAAAGAACAATCCATAAACAAGTCCTTAGGCCTCAAATAAGAGATAATAAATAATAAGCCCAAATTATTAAAAATGGGCCTAAATGGCCAAGTGCTAGCATCTTCTAACGTCTCCTCTAATAAATTCACAAGCTTGGGCGTGTCTTGGTGTTCCTCTATGGATGTTTCGACCTCCTCATGTACTTGACTTGTGATTTGGGCTTGAACAAAAATTTAGATTGCTTGTTTAAGTCTTGAAGCTTGTTGTGTTGTGATTGGACCACTTGACATGTGTAACTTATCAAGTTGATGTGTAAGACGTAAAACTCCATTACGAAAGCTAGTTGTATCACTCGGGAGGACCGATCTTGCCGGTTTGGTCAAAAGACGTCGTTTAGATGAGATATTAGTGAACTAGCAGCATGAAATTACTCTATTGTTCGCTTTCATCCACAGTTTCACACCAAAACCGAACATGTATCCCCTGTTAATGGCATAACAGTTAGGCATTACAAGGTTCTTTCTTTCTCTGCATATCAAATTATCAATATCATCATGAGGATCATATTTGGTCTCTTCTTTGCTTAGAGGAACGTAAAACCCGACCCTCTATGGAATATCTGATTAACCAAAGGTTTTGGCAATGAACAAGATCCTGCACTTCTTCTGCAACTTCTCGACAGCACAAACAATTTTCTCTCCACTTCTCCATAAAATAATGCATATAGATTCGTTTAGTAGTCAAAGTTTAAAGTGCAATAAACGCTACATCCTACTACCACCACATGATACATACTCAAACATTAAAGCATATTCAAGTACATATCCTATAATAATGACATGTTAGAGCAAAAGTAAAACCAAATTATACATGGCATCATCTAACATAATCGAAAGTCACCAAAATTTTAAAACCATTCATTGCATGAATCCAAACAAATTTACACTATTTCCTGTAGACAAATATTTATATAACCTCATACAAGTTCTAACAAAAACAACAAAATACAAGACATAGTACTCTTGGAGCCAGCTGACAGATCTCTGATCCATAACAAAATCCAAAGGGTCCTTTAGTCCTGTCTAAGAACTAGATCTCCTATCTCGTACCTGAAAAATCACGTTACAATTTTTATGAGTTTTGTAAACTCAATGAGTGAACCATCATTGATGAGTTTACCGGATTACACACACACACCACATATTTCTCATATATTCGTTCAAATCATATATACACTCCAGATATTTGCATAACATGGTATATCATATAATTTCACAATCCATATAGCCAAGTATAACAAATAGATCATAACAATTTATCATTCATTTCAGCTTTGCAGATCATTAAGAGAAATTCAATATTATAATGTTATATGCGTGGGACTCACATTCTTTCTTATCGTTGTGACCGAGTGCTTATCATAAGCTTATACAAATATTGGCCCATAAGCCTCAGTCAAACAGAATAACAGAGCATAGCTCTACTGCAAAATTAGAAATCACGGAGCAAAGCTCTACGTGGAAACGCTTTATACTGGCAACTCAAGTCACAACGCCTTTAACTGAGCATGCATGTTATGAAATGCAACAATTTTAGAAAATCTCATGTATCACAATCTTATACAAAAGCTCAGGCAAGATTTCACAGTTATCGGACCTAAGTCCGACATTCAACTTTCGTTAAGAATTAAATGTCAAAATTCATACAAATCAAAACACTCCCAATACATGCCCAACTATTAATCTCCTCGGACCTCAAGTCTGGAATTCAGAAACAACTCACAAACAGTTCAATAATAATGGAAATGTAATAAAGTAAATTAAATTCATATCAAATCAATCATAGGAAATCATCTAGGTTGACTCACAGAATGCTCCAATATAATATTGCCTGGATGGTCCGGTAATGTCTATCTGGCATCTACTTGGCTTCTCTAAAACATACACAACAATTTCACAAATATCACATTTTTGCACAAATATACAAGTGTTCTTTTATGCACACCAATATATAGAAAGTATGCACAGTGCATGTTCAATGACAATTCCGGGTATCTTATTGTAACTCTCATCATCAAATTGATCAGATATCAAAGCCCTCATTAATATCATATGGTACTTATAAGTTGGACCAAAATAAAACAATGTGATAACCTAATTTACCATTTCAGATTTTCTACCATATAATTTGGGGTTAATTTTGCATAATTAATCTGGTAGGGTAAATGATAAAATTAGGCAATACTTCCTTCTGAAAAGTTATACAGTGTCTTAAGTTTCTAACGACTTCAAGATCATCTAATTTGATTCAATATTCAATGAGTTATGCACAAAATACCTCAGACTGTGCACATTTGAACTTTTGGCTAGTATATGATCATACCCTCTAATTGTATAACTCATATCTTACAGCTCAGCCATCTAAAAATTTCAAACTTTATACCAATTTAAAGCTAAGAGAATAAGCTACAATTTGGTGAAGAAACTCAGCCTAATTTGGCCCAAATCAATATAGTTTATTTAATAATCACAAGACATTATTTATGTCCCTGGTAGTGCTACAACCTAAGCTAAAAACTCAGTTCCATGCCAATTTTGAAAATAAAAAAGACAGAATTAAAATTCAACCTCTTCACAAAAATTGTAGAAATATGTCTATAGTTTAATATGAATAAAAAATGAACTCATTCAGAAATCTACAGCTTAAGTTATAATTAGAAAATCGAAGTATAATCATGAAAATTCCCAGTTCATAATGTTCCAGCAGATTTCCATACTTTTATCCTATCGATCACTTCCAAATCAATTTAGATAACTCTAAATTTTTATGGAGAGAAAGAAAGAATCCACTGGTCCAAATTTCAAGTTATTTGGAGTTCGAATGAAAAAGTTATAGGTAAAAAACTATAGGTTGTTCAATGAAAAACTCTAGTTTTTACCTCACACAAGTAACCCATCATTTTTTCTCTCTCTAGCACACCAACTTCATCTTCTCCACTGAAAGCTCCTTATTTTTTTTCAGTTTTACACTTCGTATCTACTACATCCATTACATAAACCAACTTTTCTACTCTTCCTTCAACTCAACAACTCACAACAAGCCAAAAATCCAAAGTTTATACTAAATCATCCAAAATCAGAAATCTCACTTTCACTTTCTCCCTCTACTGTATTTATATAACGTCTGTACCTTTCTCTTTTTTTTCACATCAGCCCACGTTTTTTTAATCATTTAACACCTTAAAACACAACACCTCATTGTGCTCTATATCCTTTTTAACTCTAACTTCATTTAAACCCATCTTTAACAAAACCCAAACATTTATGCCTATACTGGGAAAAACAGAGCACGAGCTTTTCAACTTTTCTGCATATATGGCTTTGCATGTGTTTTAAAATCCAACAATAACCTTATCCCAATTTTCATTTTATCATATAGTTTCATTCTTTTCATCTCAAATGCAAAGTCAAATATAACACCCAAAAAAATAGAACATCACTCACGGCTTTTCATCACTTTTTACATCTTTTCTACATTTTTTCTAACATCAATTTACAGCCTAAAAACGTTCACACATGCACCCATCCACAGGCATGAAAACATCATCTCTTGGTCATTTATCCTTAATATAACCATGAAAATGAAAGCACAACTTCCTTGTTTTTAACAAAAACTCCAATAGTAAGAGTAGACAAAGCTTTTCGGTGAGTCAAGCAAACAACAAGAATCAATGATAAAAACAATATATTTGGACTGGTTTCAGTGATGTATAAGCAAGGAGAGTTTTTGTTTTTGTCAAAACCTTCACTGTGAATAAACAACAGCAGAGGAGAACTTCACCGAGGTGTTTTGCATGGTTGAAACTTGTCACTATATAATGCTACCACTTGACACAATTTAATTAGTCTATTTATTTTTCTTATTTCAATATTTTTCCTAGTCTAAAATACCTCAAAAAAATTTTAATTTCCACAATATCCGAAGTGTCTCCAAAAATTTGAATAAATTCTAATACATACCAATAAATTTTCAGCTCAAAATAATTCACAAAAAATTTCAAAATATCCAAAATGTACAAAAATTGCCAAATCACATTTAATACACTTCAATTAAATCTACAATTTTCATTTATAAACCAATTTACCAGGAAATGCCAATGAATGCATGTACAATTATATGAATGTGCAAAATAAATGTGTATGTCACAATTAACTTATGCAAGACGTGCATTTTTTTAATTTTACAAAAAAGAAATTTCTTAATTTACTATTCTAGCCTTAACAAGAGTATCGAGATGTTACAATAAAGGTTGAACATTTTTCACAGCTTACATAGGCATCAAGATAACCAAGATTGAACTACGTGCCTGTTTAGATGACCTTTTGTCAGTAGAGCTTTTATCAGTAGAGCTTTTCTGAGAAAAGCTTTTTTCAAAAGCCAGTTTACTGTTTGATTGTCAA
>JANKOD010000191.1:24971829-24982468 GCA_026284645.1 Erythroxylum acuminatum
TATGTATGTATATGTATGTATGTATGTATGTATTTAAAAATTATTTTAAGAAAATATAAAAAATATTAGATATATTCTCGTTATAAATATAAAAATTTGAAACTTAAATATAACAATATTTTCGATGTTTGAGTAAAATATTTTTAAATAAAACATCAAACTTTCTTATAATTTTATAGACCTCTTGTGAAATTTTTTATGAAAAATAAGAGAAGTGAGTGATTCACTTAATAAAATATAAATATTTAAAATGAACAAAAATTAAATATTTCGTAGAATTTTTTAAATTTATTGTAAAACTTTTTAAAGTTTTGAATATAACAAATAATCTTTTGAAATTTATATAAATAGGTCAAAATAGTATTTTCACTTATATAACATATCCATTAAATTGTAATACGTAGTACAGACCTTATTATGTACTCAGGATCATATATGAAAGGATTAAAAATGAAGGTAATGTGTAATACCTGATTTCGGTTCCATTTCTGATTTCGATGTTATTTCAGAGCTCCAAACGATCATGAATCTCCCAAGACCTTTATAGAAAGTGTTTCCCAACTCGAGGTTTAGGTCTTCCTACAGTTTTCTCAAAACGTGAGCTCTCTTAACAGGTTAAAAAATCCTTCTGCTTACGATTGATATGAGCAATTGCAAGAGACCTTAACCTTTATATATAATTTTCATATCGGACTTCCCTATTACAAGGTCGATATGGGTTTGGTCCACTCGAATTGGGATTCATTTTCTACACAGACTTTGACCCATTGATTTAGATCATTTATTAGATTATTTTGTTATATTTATCTGGATCAAATTACGTAACTTAACCCAATATTGAAAAACCAAAAATGCAATTAATAGTTGTCCAACTTTATAGGAAAGGATAAAATTGTTCGACATAAATGTCAAACGGTTGTCAATCTACTAATCACATTAGCAAAAACAATGTTTAATTTAATTTTAAAATTTTAAAAATTAGTCATTTTCAACTAAAAAAACTAAAAAAAAAGAGATATTTTTTAATCTATTATCTCTTTCAGTGAATTTTTAAAGAATCAACGAACTTGATAGTATTAATATAAGGGATGTATATATATTTCTCTTGTGATTTGGTCCATTCTTAAAAAATTTCATGTATAATTTAAAATATTTTTAAAAGATCATTGAACTTTATTAATTAACACATTCTTTATTATTTTTCCCGTCAATTTTTTTATAAAACTGATAAAGACAGGTTTTATTATTCAATTTTATTACAATTT
Organism: Erythroxylum acuminatum; assembly: GCA_026284645.1. Taxonomy (NCBI): domain Eukaryota; kingdom Viridiplantae; phylum Streptophyta; class Magnoliopsida; order Malpighiales; family Erythroxylaceae; genus Erythroxylum; species Erythroxylum acuminatum. The sequence goes on from JANKOD010000191.1 coordinate 24,973,095, forward strand.
TTAATGAAAAACTAATAAAATAATAGAATAAATTTATCTCCACAGTCATCCCATAATATATAAACTAAGATTCTTTGATCTACAAAGTTTGTTTCTTTGTTTCCAACTGATGGTTTTTTTTTCTCTTATATAAAATTTCAGTAAGATTTCAACTCACAAAGTGTGTGAGTTAGCATTACTGTTGTCTTAAAAGCTTTTTGCTCCTTTCTTAACAAACCCCATGCACTTATGCTATCTTCCAAACGCTCTAGTGATTACAATTTAATAAAATGGTAAACTACACTCTAATATTACCATATAAAATAGTCATATGTTTTTTTTTTTGAGAATTAAAATAGTCATATGTTATCAATGCAGAACAAGTGGACAATCTATCTATCTTAAGTTGAAAACCTTCTTTAAATGAGAAAAAAATAATCAAAACTATATAATTACTAAAACAAAGGCCAAGCTTTTTTCTCAAGTTAAAAACTAAGGCTGGTTGGACGTAAAGTTTTCAATGAAATAAAATGATTTATAATGAAATAGAATATAAATGAATTTAATGTTAAAAAAGTATTGTTTGAGAGACATAAAAAAACTCATAATGTAATATAGTAAAATATTATTTGAAAGAAGAGTTTATAATATAATATAGTGAAAAGTTGTTTATCATTTTACATTCTATTATAGACCTTTCAAATTAAATGCTTCTTTCTTTTACTGTTTAGAATAGAATTATATGTAATGTAAAGTCCTCTTTCGTCTCATTATATTCCATTTTATTATAAACCATTTTCTTAAGCGATGAAATAATATTATATTTTCTTCTATTCTATTAACTAAGTGACAGCACAACCACAAACAAGATAAAAAGAAATTAAAAGTTGAATAATAACACGTGGATAGAATGTTAAAAGATGGCCGCCCACGATATCGAATTTAAGAGTTAGTGAAATCCTACCAAAATCTTATCGTGTCTTTTGGCGATCCTGAAAGGTATCACTTTTTCGGACTTCAAATGAAAGTTCCCTGTTGTAACTCTCAAACTCGGTGGACATGAGCAAGTGGCTAGCGTAAATGCTAAACACGTTCGAAAGGAGAAAGAGGGATGCTTTTTCACTCGATATTAATAGTGTGGGTTGATACTTATCACACATAAATTGTCTAAATAAACCCGGTTCAAAGTCAACAAACTAAACTCAAACTGGCCAAAATCAAGCTTAGGAGATCGGATTGATTTGAACCAATTGGACAAAATGATATGGTTTTAATGTAATTGACCAAGACGAACTTCGACTGCAAAAACAAGGGTTTGATTGGACCCAACTCAACTATTGCTATCTCTAATCGTACCAATATAAGGTCACATGTTCACAAAAACAAAAACAAGAGAGAGTTTCATATTATATATCACCAACCATTCATCAATTCAATCAGAAGGTTTGGAGACTTTAGAATCACAACAAAAATGTTCACTGGACAAAACCCTCACATAGTACTGACACGAGTACCAATGATCAATTTTCTTTTCTGTTGAGACCTAAGGATTCACTTACCATATTCGTCACGGTCTTGCTTCGCTTTTCTAGAAAAAAACTCCCTTATTTCATGTGAATCAACTAAAGGCAATAACAATAAATAATTCTTGTAATGATAAATGTATATATAAGCACAAACCAATTGCATGTTCTTATGTGAACCACCAAGAAAGTTATGAGAAGGAAAGGACACGAAATAGATGTTAATATCTTACTGCAATTTTATTCATGGGGCCAATTCAATAATTAAGCATTTGCAGTTTACAACTTATATAGCACCTGACGAATTCTAGCCCAAAGAATATTGGAGTCTCATTCACAGCTCATCCTGACTACCCTTTCCATAATCCATACCCCTCAACTCATTTTAAATTTTTTAAAAATATTTTCCCTCGTAGGCACAGAAATAAAATAAAGGAAAATGAGAAAAAAAAGAATAAGAAAAGAGCCTGTACACGGTGAATTCACTATAGTACATAAATCCTTACTTTCTTCTATGGTAATGCTACCTGCTATTTCTTCACCTTGGTGATGCCAGCGTAATATTTACTTTTACTTATGATCAAGACAAAATCTCGATCAAAGGCAAAGTAAGTCAGAACATGATGTTCGTCAGCTATTAGACCAAATCATGTGTTGAGCAAATTAACACTTAATGAGACAAAATAAAACCTGTGTCCCATAGTTTGGAAAAATCACTTTCACCTGCTTCCAGCCCTGTGCCGCAACACATCACAGATGGCAATTGTGTGCTGCTTTAAGCTCATTGCTTTATTCTTCGAAGCTCCCAGTTACCCTCACCATCAATAAGGTGCAACTCCTCAGAGTGGAAAGGTATTAGAGCAGGACGCTGGGACAAAAGTGTAGGAGAGAGAAAATTTACAGTTAAAAACTGCTATCCGGAACACAAGCAGTTGTCGATGTAGTACTCCACAATGAATCAAATGCATGAGATATAACAGGCATTGTTATATCTATTTTATCAATCATCAATTCAGGCAAAGTACATGTGGACGATCTCTTTAAAACAACTAAAAAAGCAATTGAAAAGAACGAACCAATTGATGTCAGAAACTAGAAGGCCTAATGTTTTGCATTGATAACACATAAGTTATATACCTGTGAAGAGGTTACAAATGTTATGCCCATATCTCTAGCGAGCCTATAAAGTTGCTCCTCAACATCAACACTTGTGGCACTGCAAATCAGGAAGATAATGAAAAAGAAACCATAAGGAAAGTAGACAGGCTTCATTTGAAGTTAACAATATGGAAAGAAATGACATACTTGGTGCACTCATCGAGGATGCCAAATTTAGGCTTGTGAAAGAAAAGGCGCGCCTAGCAAAAATTTTCAAAATATCATTTCTTGAGAAATCCAATATTACTCCAAAATGTTACGTACGTGAACAATTTTACTTCCAGGTAGTGATTACTAGATGCCCTTACCATGCCTAGTCTCTGTTGTTCACCAAGAGAAAGAATGTCTTCCCAATTTAGCTTAGCATCCCAGCCACCTTCCTCCCTTTCTAAAAGATAACCAAGTCGAACATTCTCTAGAATATTCTTCAAATATGAGTCCAGAATGTTTGTGGAGTCTGAATATTTTTCCCCTGAAATTCCACAGGGTTGCAATCAGAGAAGCATTGGCTAAATAAACACAAGCAAGAAGTAATGGAAACATCATATCTAAAAATAAAATCATCCCAAAAAAGAATGTCCATAAGAAATTGAAGATTTTCAGAGCTGTTAAATATCCTCATATGACTGTTCAGGCTACAGTGTGCACAAAAATTTAAAATTTCCTTACCGTGCAGTCACTGAGAACATAGTAATATAACTTAAAATTAAGCATTTTAACTTAATAACTGCCTGTGTGCATCATCATGATTATGGAAAGAAGAGAAGGTGCTGATACTTCTGAGATTCTGCAAAAGATTAAGTGACTGAGTAACCTATAGACATCACTTCTAAGGCATATACAATTGAATGGTCTTGGAATTTTGTCAACATATAAAAATGCACCACGATAAGAAACAAAAGATGAAATCAACCTTTCTATTGACACTAAAAATTCCAAATTAAACAGTCAGAGAAAAAACAATGTAGAAAACTTTAAACAACCATATAAATGATCTACAGCATAAATTCGGAATTATTTTTAATAAGGTAACAACAATGTTTGATTGCTAGGATACAAATAAACATGCATCACTGAAGTCACCCTAATCTCTAGTTCCCCGCAACTGATCTCAGAAACTGATTACAAAGTAGCTTGGATGACTTGTTCATTATCCAATCAAAATTGTGGTGGAACAGAATGTAATACATTCTTCAATAAAGTAACTGCAATCATATAAATTATCTGATGTAACCCTTCCTAGTACATTTTTACATTCTATAACATCCTTGTTTGGAAACAATGTTTTTAAATAGCCAAACTCAACCTTAATCTCTCTGGTTATGGGCAGATTTTACCAGTTATTTTATTTATTAGTCTACCCTTATACACTTCCTTTTGAAATATATAAATGGGCGTGGCTGCAAGGCTGACAATTTTAAAGTGAACCTTCCCATCTCAATCAACCGTGCATGTATAGAACAAAAAGAAACACATGCATGTATGCGTATGTGTATTTGCAAATGAAACAATATGCAAGCACTTTTACCTTTTCCAAATAACTTTCCTATCCTAATTGCTGCTTCATCACAGGAGAGAGGATATATTATTTGATCCCTCAAGGTTCCCAAGCACGTATATGGTCGTTGAGGAACATAGAAAATGCCACAACCAAATCCAGACTCTTTGCTAATGTCTTGTGAAGGTTTGACAAGCTTTCCGCTTACAATTGGCCAGAGACCTCTTAGGGCTCTGAAAATAGAACTTTTCCCACTCCCATTTGGACCTTAAATATCCACAAGCACATAAGTCACTTCATAGAATGATAAAAGTCGCAAGAAGAGGAAGAGCAAAAGAACTAGATAACTGAAGAAGATTTAGTTTTACCAGTTACAAGCAGGCTTTTTCCCTCACTAATGTGACATGACAACTGCTTTGCCAGTAATTTCTGCGCTGGGGTAATAATATCAATCTCAACAAAGGAAATTGCATCTTTCGAGTGGAGGTCAGTCTTCCCAGGTAATGGAAGTAATTTAGTTGGTGAAGAATCTCCTGCATAACAACTTTATTACGTCAATTGGATGACTAATAGACAATTTGATGTTAAGCAGATATTCTACAGTTACTGGGACAAGTTTAGTTTCACTGAACAAAATCGTGGAGAGAGTTCGAAAGGCAAGAAGAATGTCTCTCCATCTCATTCAGCTCCCTCTTCTTTTATTGTTATTTCTTTATCATTTTATGGTCTTGGGGGCCAAGGAGTTGGTGAGTAAGCATTCGGATGCGATCATTAATATGAAATCTTACAGAAATACCAGTCAGTTCTGAGACTTCTTGGACTCTTCCAAGCATAGAATTGCATTGGTGACTTGTCTCAACAACTCCGTCCTTTACCCTAGCATTGACATTCCCTATACTCTACCAATTAAGTCTACATTGGCCATCAATCAACATAAAAGACCAAGTGGTCGCTCAGTCACACTGGAATAACAAAAAATAAGGCCATGATGTAGGATGGATAGGAAAACTAGAGTTTTTCCAGAAAGCAGGAGCTTTTAGTGGTGAAGGAATACTTTCAAAATCTGAACATACGAGAACTATAAGTAAATGTATGACAAATATAAATAGGCATCGACAAACTATTCTAGTCTAACAATAACCTCCCAATTCTAATAATTTGCATGACATTCAATGCCACAATGTTCACAGACAAGCATAACACTGCAACAGAGACCATAGAAAATGAAAATTCGAAATTTATTATTAGAAAAGCTTTAATTCAAATCTGATAATATGGTCCACAATTTTCTCCAATAACAATGGTCTATACCGCTTGCATGTCCATAATGTCAAAGGAAACATAGCTTGACATCCAGGGACAGTTCAAGTAAGATTAAATTAAAATCATGCAACAGAAGTTTTTAAGTAGCCAAGTAAAGGGTGTATTGTCTCTTTCAGAAGTAACAAGGTATCAAGGACATAGAAATTTTTGTTCCTTTTATCAACCAACTTGATCGTGGACTGAAATGTAACATATATCCATTGACTAGGAAAGTGAAATCAATTATTTGAAAATGCAATCTTACTAAAAGTATAGAATTTGAAAAATAGAAAAATTTACCAGACTGCGCAGCATCCAGGAATTCTTCAAGCTCAAAAATTCTATTTATACCACCAGATAGCTCAAGAAACTTCTTGTGCAATTCAAGGATGTCTCCGAATGCCAAAAAGCTTTGAGAAACAACAGAAGCCAAGAACCGCAAAGCATGTGCCAGCTCACCTGAATAAGTTTGACTCTTTAAGTCCTTTGGGAGTGAGAAAGAAAGAGACAGGGAACATATCAAGCTAATCATGGATTATCTACCTTGAGTCGAGCTCATAGCTCGATCGCCTTTGTGCTCAAGCGCATACAACAAACTCAAACCCCATGTAACATTATGAGGAAGTTGCTTTGTGACAAAATCATCCAGTATACCGTACAACCACTTGTTCTTCAAAAGAAGCATAGAATGGTCGACAAGTTCCCTAAACCTTGACTCAATCATCTGCTCAACATAGAAGGCACAATTGAAATTGAAAAATAAAACAGTAATGCCTGCACATTTGGAGTATCAGAAAAAATGCCACATCGAATCATACATTTTACAGCATAATTGAGATGGGGAAAGTAAAAGAGTAAAGACCAGCACATGTGCCATGTCATGAAGAAAATGTTACATTGAATCATACTTGATATTAAAATTTCCTTTCCAATTAAAAGTTACAATTTTTACTTTTCTCTTCATGTAGGGCAAGTATAATATGCTAAGATATTTCTCCACCAATGATAAACAGTACCAGGATTGGGTTGGTGGCAAGTTTCAGAAGAAAAAAAGTGGAACTCTTTGAGAAGGTTATACTAGGCAGGTATAGGGACTGCCTGCACCACCAGAAATTGCTGTCTGCTAGCTGTTTGAGGTCACTAGCCCATACATGTAGTTTATATACCAAGAAAGACAAAAAAACATGTAATGCAACTAATGCACTAGAGGATCAAGATAGTGACACGGTCACCCATTCCATAATTAAATAATAATAATAACTTTAAGGTTTGCTCATGCGTTTTCAGAAAATTCCGTAAGGGCGCTCCACACCATACATACAATCTACTAGAGGTCCGATCCCAAAAGAATGAGTAATAATTAAAGATAGAAAGAGCAACAACCAGAAGAGAGACTAGTATTGCAACCACAAGTAACTTACAGCTTTTTCTCTTGCACCGCCACCAAAGAAAGCCACAGATTCAGCATGTGCACGTAATCTTTCGTGCATGAACCTAATTATGCATGGCATGTTTTAGAAACTGTTACAGGTTTCTCCTTGTCACTTTAAGTGTAAGTGTGCACATTTTCCCTATTAAACATTGGGCATAAAAGCTGGACTTATAATCTGATTACCTAAACGTCCCTTCGATCTGCTGCTCTTGACTGGCCAGATCACCAAAATCAGGAGTTACAGTCCTCAGAAAACCCAGACCAAGAAACATATATGCATATAATATGGCTACTCCCCTTTGACCTGTTAGCAGCTTCATTCTCCAGGTGAACCTACACATGGGGCATTGTAATAAGGATTAAGAGTATGAAAGAACAGTCAATTGTCTTTCCATTTCTTTTTCTTTTCTAAATTCTGGGTGAGGGCAGGAGGGGAAGAAGAGGTCACTGGGGAAGGGATGGGGGGCGGGTTAGCAAATATCTGTTACATGTATTTAGTGAAACAATTGTTCAAACCGTATAACTTGTCATACAAATACTCACCATAGGATGTCAACACATGGCTTTACCATGCCAGTCACCAATCCAGACAGTTCACTGGTTAACTTTTCGAGATCCTGAGTTATTCTCTGATCTGCATCAATATTTTTGCCGGACATGTGGAAAACCTGTGACACGTCAAAGCAACAGTTAAAGGTAACAGATAGAGAAGGGGGAAGAGGGATAAGCATTAAAGACTCAAAATAATTCTTAAAAAGGAAAATATAGTAATAAGAATACATTGTTGAATACAAGAGGGCAATTTTTTGAAAAGTTGGATAGTCAATTGTGGGAAGAGAGACAATGTCATCTTTGAATCTACCATGTACAGGCACAAAATAATTCCTGAACATAGAGAACAAAAGAATTGATGCGAGTATTTGAGTTGATTACCTTATAAAATGCATTGTTCCTCAAATAGTTCTTCAGTAGATGGCGAGTCAAGCGGATTCTCCATCCAAGTGCTAGTGTTGATGTCAAGTGCCTATAACCAACAAAAATTTGCCAAATTAGATCACAAAAATAAATATGCATCCAAAGAAAAGGTAATCACCTCAATTCATACATAAAAAAGAAAAGCAACTAGTAGCTAAGGAAAGTTCTTGCTACAGAAATTTCCAAGCATTATCTTTTGCAAACTCAAGCAGCTAAGGTAGATTAGTTTCCTACGTAGTACTTTCAAGAAAACTGAGTAGTTTAAGAAAACCATTTTATAGGTCAAAGCATACTAAGAGCCAGTTTGGAAAACAAGAGCAGTTTTCTAGGGAAACACAAAATAAAATATTTCGGGAAATATCTAAAACAAAGAAGCACAAAGATATTCAAGCTTTCTCACAGCTTGGCTTCTCAAACATTCATAACCCATCTCATCCTAAAACCACAATAGAATAAGTTTTCACCTGTGTTTGCAGACCAAGAAATTGCCTAGTGAGATTGATGGAACATAAAAAAAATTAACAGAAAAATTGAAAAATGGCAGAAGATATAGATCATATTGCCACTTCAAATGATATACAAGACAACACCCAATTAGTTCAATTGTCGAAGCTCATTGTTTGAGCTTTAATCCTAGTCAATTAAAAAGGAAATCACCTCAGTGAAGGTGCAATGAAAGAAGATGCTGCACTTTGTAGAATGCTAACACCAATCAACCGAATGAAGGCAGTTTTGTCCTGCTCCAAAACGTACTTCACAGTGGTACCTGCAATAGATAACAATAAAATAGTTACCCCTCAGACTTTTGATCGAATAGAGTCAAAATTGGACTTGTACCATTTAATGAGGCAATCCGATCTGAGACCAGTGTTCTGGAGATAACAAGAAATGCTACTGAAAGTAATTGTGCGCCTTGTTTGTCAAATATAGATGGTACCTAAACCAAAAGGAACAAAAATGTCAACGTAGATATTCGTAGACCAAAAAGTAAATAAGCAGCTATGGAAACTCTGCAAAGAAAACTTAGAACAACCACAGTAGCTAAAAAAAATATAAACTAACATATGAACCCCATTTAATTGAAAGACAAACATGATTCACAGATCCAAATATCAACTAATAAGCCTAACAATCAACATAGAAAACTTAACAGTTTAGAACCATGGTTGCATGTGTGGATTAATCATCACTATCCAAATATAGGAACTAAATTTCAATCACCGGATACTGATGGAATTATAAAGTCGGTGCCCCTCTCTTCCTCCTCCTCCTTTGTTAACCATCACAGCCACTCCCAAATTCAACAAAGAGAAATGATATTTGCATATAAAGTGGCAATAAATATGAAGTGTAAGCAGTTGCCTAAATCAAAAGTCAACTACTCATCCCCAAAAGTCAAACTTTCTTAATTCTTCAAATTTAGTACTTCTATTAATCACTTCTTGCTTTTCAACTTCCATTTCAATCATCTCAATCATCCCATTCATTTAAACTTTCATGAACTCAT
>JANKOD010000191.1:25049034-25062536 GCA_026284645.1 Erythroxylum acuminatum
GGTTCTTGGATTTGCAGGAATTGCAGCTTTTGTTCATTACAATGATCAAAGGAGAGCTATTCCTAGAGGTATTTCTCGTGCCTTGGTATTCTCTGCCAATGCAAGAACTTGAAATTTGTAGATTAAAGGTCAAAGACTTTCACACTTTTTGTCTGATTTCAATTCCTTGGTTTCTTCCATTTAATGAGAAGAAAATTTAGACTCACTTCCATGTGAAATTGGAAGTTCTGATAGAGCACTCTTGCCTAAAGTAACTACGATATAAGGGAGTCCTTAAGTCCTTGCTCCAATCTTTACGAATATTTTCCTGGTTTACTTTTTTCGTAATCTTTATATCAAATAAAATGCTCCGCAACTTGCACCATGACTTATGTCATTACTAGTAATATATTTGTACACTGTTTTCTCTAATTTCGTTTTCTAGTTTGCTGCATAAATTTTGACTCTCCAGGCTAGTTTGTTGTAGTTCAGTCGATTAAAATGTTTGGTGAAAGTTGGAAGTTACTGTGTTGTACCCTATGAGGGTTGGGCTTTTAACATTTATCTTTGATTGAAAAGCTCCAGAACTATATGTTACAGTGACCAGAAGTTGAAGGGTTTATGCATCCAATGGCATCTTAGCTACAGTTGCAGAAGCAATTAGGTTCAAAAGTTTTCGGACAGCATATGCTATAAAAATGTTAAATTTAGCTGCTTAGAGTTTGGATGGGGTTATAACTCGGTAACATTCTTGTATTCTATGGTTTTAATGTTGAAAATCCAAATGTTCTGTACTCTTTGGCAAACAAACCAGATAATGCACTATAGCCACTCACATTCACCCCCTTAACAATGCTTCCTCACCACTCATAGTACTTGTGTCACCAAATCTCCCCAAGTACTAATTCTTGTGTGACTTATCATGTGATTAAATCTGAAGGCTACTTCTGAAGTAATGCATAGAGAAAAAGCTACAACCCTTAAATGCTCATTTGCATTCAGTTAATTTACTTGGCTTTACAGCAGTCTGAAAAGTTTTTCTAGTATCAGAACATCGATTTGATTGCTGTAGATCTTGTGTTGGATTTTTCGCCGTGATCGGTTTTCCTCAGATCCAAATTTTTAGTGGTGGGACAGTAACATTCTTGTCATTATTCAAATGCCATTTTGACAGGTTCTTAGGACTGTTGTCAGGGTGCAGGTTGTAATACTTCATTTTGATTAATTGTTAGATTCTTCTTTTCCGTTTTCAATCAGGTGAAGGCATAAAAAATGATGCTGTAACTGTCAAGGGTCCAACTATTGGTGGTCCATTCACTCTAATAGATACTGAGAATAGGGTTGTTACAGAGCGAGACTTTCTGGGGAAATGGGTTCTCCTATACTTTGGTTATACATTCTGCCCTGATATTGGTCCCGAGCAAGTCAACATAATGACCAAGGCCGTTGATAGACTAGGTTTGGAGACTTGATCAGCTAATGTACTTATTCCTTTTTTGTTTTGCGTCGTTTTGGCAATATCTCTAACATATATGTCTTTTACGAGTGTTAAGACTCAAAAGAGAATCTGAAAATCCTACCGGTATATGTCACAATCGATCCTCAGCGCGATACTCCTGCACAACTTCGGACTTACCTTAAAGGTCAGGGTGCTCACATGTTTGAATCAACTTAGCAAATTTTTCTCAACCAACAGGATTTGACTAAAGTTCTCTCTTGTTATTATCTTTGAAGGACTGCAGAATTTGGTTCAAGAATAGTAGGATTAACAGGACCGGTTGGTGCAGTAAGGCAAATGGCACAAGAATACCGTGTTTACTTCAGGAAGGTTGAAGAGGAAGGAGATGATTATCTCGTTGAGTCTTCCCACAACATGTAAGCCCCATGTGCTTGGAATGTTTTGACATTTGATCTCAGGTGAAATTAACCGTATTAATCTTTTTTCAGGTACCTTATCAGTCCAAAGATGGAGGTTGTAAGATGTTTTGGAGTAGAGTACAATGCAGAAGAGCTATCAGAAGCTATATCTAAAGAAATGAAAAGAACCTATGCTTAATTTCACAACTCTATCAACAAAGTGGATGGTTGCTTGCAATTGAATTTGCAGCAATGTCTCTTTTTCTAGCTCTTGTCCCTGATGGTTTCTTCATTCCTTTCCAGGCTTACTCTTAGACTTACGTTTTTGGAGGCCAGCTCTAAATAAGTTACTTGATTTTGAATCAGATTATGTGCTTTAAAACTATTAGTTAGAACTGTTCAAGGAGGTATGTCCATCTGGGGATGGCATTGAGCTGAGCTGAATTTATTTTTGGGCCAACTGTGGGCTTGAAGTTTGATTAGGGCTGAGTAGGTCCAAAAAATTTGAAGCTCGATCAGGTTTTGAATGTGAACCTGAATTAGGTTTTAAGCTTGGACTCAGAAGCTGGAGCCGACTCACCTCGACTTTAAACTGATAGGCTTGGCCCAATTTGATTGAACTTTGGGATGGTCCATACCTTTTTTTTAATTTCGGCTTCTGGTCGAGATTAGGTAATTCGGCTGGTTTAAAGTTTAAAAAATTAACAAAAAAATGACCATTTTGAATAAAATAGCGACATTTTTTAAATTAAGAAAAAAATAGGCAAGTTAAGTTTGAATCCAATTGGGCTTTGGGCTTTAGGAAAAGCCCAAGCTTAAGCATTAACTTTTGGGGCCAAACCCTGACTTGCTCAGTCCTATACTACTCTTGGAGATGCCAATAGGTCGGCTTGATCTCAAGTTGCTCCTGACCAGGCTCGACCCGACCTGTTCATTTCTAATGAGAAAATTAGAGGGCATAATTTGGCATTTGGAAATGATATTGCATGTAATATTGCAAAAGCACCAAACGTGTAAGGTAGGTAATGCTTATACAACTTCGTAATATTTAATGTTTTAAAAATTAGATCAGAAGTTTAAACAATAAATGAGATGTATAAGATTTAAAAGATTCAATCGTATTAGACAGATTGAATAAAATTAAAGAATTTAAAAAATGATTAAAGAGTAGTAGAATATTATCTTTGTCTATTGAAAAATTTAAAATTTAATTAAAAAGAGATGTTAAATCAAAATAAATCGAATTATTTGAGTTTATAAAAATTAATTGATTAATTAGTAAACTAATATATTTTTAACGATAAAAAATATTAAATTAAATCAAACTAAAAAGTTAGAAATCAAATTAAAAAATTGATCGATTCGAAGTTTTCATTATCAAAATCTATCGAAAGGTTTTTGAAATATTGTTAATATTTCTTGCTAAAAATTTAGAGACTTGAATTTATCAGAAGACCGAGTCTTTTGCTTCTTGTTCTTTTCAAGAAAAAACCAATAAAATGAAAGAACAAAAATTGGATTAATCTGATCCCCACCTTTACACTTTCATCAAACGAACTCAAGTTTTGGAATGGTGTTTCTCATTTTTGTTACTTTTTCTCGATTTTTTTTTTTTTCTGATGACCTCCAAACACTAATCCTGTTTCTAACTGAAAGAGAGAGAACAAGTTGACATCCTTTCTTGGTAGCCAGAATCCAGGAGGCCTTGTATGTCATCTCCTGGAACTAGGCTTTAGTTTTCAGACCACATTTTCTTTCTTCTTTCTTCATTTTCATTATCGTTTCTGTTCCAAGTTTCAGTTTTCCTCAGGTTTATGAGAATTCATTGACGACCCTTTTCCTGAAAAGTTGTTTCTAATCAAAATCAACCCTTCCTCTTTTTGTTCATCCATGTCTTTCTGATCTTGATGATACCCTCTTCATGCTCTTGTTTTTATTTCATAAGAGTGGTGTTATCTGTTGAAATTGAGCGGGAAATCTCTGGCTGGAATGGGAGACGGGTCGCCGGAAAAGAAATCTGGTTGTGGTCTGTTCAGTGCAGTTTTTGGTAGACGGAGCTTTTGGCTTAGAAAATCAACATCCACAGGTTCACTGTCAAATGGAAAAGAGCTTCAGAAAACGCCAAATGATCCATGTCGGCGTCGGAGTGGCTCTGACGGTGCTGCATTCTTAAACAACTCTTCTGGTGTATCAGATAGATCGCAGAAACCTATCTCCAATGTTCCTAATCATCCGAAACTCCCTCCGGCTCAAGTGCAATATAAAAAACTTGCAAGTGAAACAACCAAAGCGTCTTCAAATCATGGCCAAGTTAAGCAAAACCAAGTTCAGGGTGGTGGTCAGGTTAGGAAGATTCCAAAGGAAGCCATTGGAATCTCTGGTGAACTTGAGAGCATGCTCGCTGAGCGTCAGAAATTTAAGGGAAATGGTAGTAACCTTGTTCGGGCTTCATCGAGCAACTTTATGCTTTGTGGAAACTTGGGAAACTTGGGACAACCAGGTGGAGGGAATACGAATTCCTATGATGTTCTTGATAATCTTCCTAAGACAAAAGAAAAGAACATAAACCCTAATAGGGTGATGGGAAGTGCAATGAAGAATGAAGAGAAACCAAGTGCAGACCAATCTGGTTCCTTATGCAGGGCCCTGTCAACAAGAATGGACCCTGAGCAATTGAAAATTATGGGCAACGAAGATTACAAGAATGGGAATTTCGCAGAAGCATTGGCTTTGTATGATGCAGCAATCGCCCTTGACCCTAATAAGGCTTCATACAGAAGCAATAAAAGTGCAGCTTTGACAGCTCTAGGCAAGCTTCTTGAAGCTGTTTTTGAGTGCAGAGAAGCCATCCGAATTGAACCTCGTTATCAGAGAAGTCATCAACGTTTAGCTAACCTGTATCTCAGGTTAAAATTTTGGTCCTTTTAACAATATCACACTCATGCTGAAGTGAAATCCTGTCCTTCTAATCTTGGCAAACTTCTTATGTTTGTTTAGATTAGGGGATGCAGAGAAAGCTATATATCATTACAGACAGGCAGGTCCTGAAGCTGACCCTGATGATATATCTAAAGCCAAAGGTCTTCAGGTTCGACTTAGCAAGTGCACTGAGGCTCGTAAACTACGAGATTGGAATACGCTGGTTAAAGAGGCAGGAGCTGCAATATCTGCAGGTGCAGATTCAGCTCCACAGGTATGCCCCCAAACCATTAACCTGATAAGCATTCTCTAGACTAATGGAAGCATTCTCTTCAATGGTGTTTTGTCTATGAGTAGATAAACGCATTGCAAGCTGAGGCCTTGATAAAGCTCCGAAAGCACCAAGAAGCAGAAGCAGCACTGAGAAAGAGTCCGCATTTCGATGTTGACGCCTGTACAAGGTACTTTGGTCCAATTGGAAGTGCCAATCTGTTGATCGTACAAGCTCAGGTTGACTTGGCTACTGGCAGGTTAGTTTTCTGTAACAAGGAACGATTAAAAACCTGTCAATCGGTCGAAAAAATGAAAATTAACCAAAATATTCTCTGGATCATACTTTTTACAGATTTGATGATGCATTAGCTGCGGCTCAACGAGCAACTAAGCTTGACTGTAACAATAAGGAAGCAAATGCGGTGTTGAGAAGGACACGAGGCGTATCAACAGCTCGATCTAATGGTAATAATCTATTCAAGGCAGGAAGATACTCTGAGGCCTGCGTTGCATACGGTGAGGGGCTTGAACATGATCCTTACAACTCGGTGTTACTCTGCAACCGAGCGGCTTGCCGGTCCAAGCTTAACCAGTACGAGAAAGCCATTGAAGACTGCAATTCTGCCCTTAATTTGCGACCTGGTTATGCAAAGGCTTTACTAAGAAGAGCAGATTGCTATGCCAAGGTGACAAACATATTCCATTACTCTTAACAATCGCAAGTCACTCAACTGAAAATTGTTAAAATTTAAGTACTGAATTAAAAAATTCTTAAAATTTTATACTATTTTGAATATGTTATCATTATTAACGATGTTGTGTGTGTTTATATGGGATGAGATAGCTTGGAAAGTGGGAAGCATCGGTACAAGACTACGAGATATTGCAGAAGGAAGCACCAGAAGATGAAGATGTGAGGAGGGGATTGATGGATGCCAAGGCACATCTAACTTCATGATAGAGTGGAGGCACATCTAACAATCAATAATTTTTTAGTTGATTTTGTATTAGATTAATTTTGTTTTTATCCAATATGCAATCCTAGTCTTATAAGATTGATTGTGAATATAATGTAAACCATATTAAATTAAGTTAGTTAGCATGGCAAAAATTGATTTAAGACTTTTCTTGAATTTAATCTTTTGTAAATTCTATTTTGAGTAGAGAATGAAATATATAAATTTCTTTTTCTAAAATAATGCTTAGTACATGAGTTTATATTTGGGTACGGGTAGCAATGGATCTGCCGGGCTAAGCCCTAATGTGCTAGAAGCAGCAGGCTCGAACCAAGGCCTGACTCAGTCCGCCCCAAGTTTTTTTTTAATTTTAAAATGCCAAAATGACATCATTTTGATATAAGTTGCCCAGCCCAGCACAATGCCTGATTTAAGAAAAAACCACACCTAAGACCTGGTCAACTAGAGCTTAGCTTGTTAAATTTAGGCCAAGGCCAAACCCAGTTGTCAACCTTACAAGTTCTTAAATTTCATTTTTGACATGAACATGAATTTTTTTTAATGGAAATCAATTTGCAGTACTCTTGATGCATAAACATAATTTGGTGAAAGGGTTGGATCTATTTGAAAATAAAATTTCTACTTGTCAAGGTTGTTAGTATGTCTAAACAATTAAGACTACCCTTTTGCTATGAAGGCTTGTAGAGCAACTTACAACTTATACACATTAACCTTGGAAGACCTAACAAAATACCTCTTAAAGGAGGGAAGTACTACATTCTCTTGTGAATAACTTAATTATAATGTGATGGATATATTTTTGGTTAAATGTGTAATTTGCACTAATTTATAAATTACATATTTTAAATATGCCACTTAATTAATAATTAAATAAACTTAAATATAAAATAATACATAAGTTGTGTAATCAATCTAAAATTTTGAAATCTAGGAAAGTCTAACTCCAGAACAATCCTCTAGTTCCCGTACCTAATGCCAAATCTCAAGCAATATTATAAATATCGTACCAGATTTAACACCGGATTGAATTTTGGTACGATACTATATCAGTACCAGTTAATATTGAGTACCGTTTTGAGTAATTTTTTAGATTTATGAAATAATCCTTAAAATTTTTAAAAAATTACAAAATAGTCTATTGTCATATTATACAGTTTTACTATATATTTTTAACTTGTTTCCAAAAATTATAATAATAAATAATCATAATTTTAATTTAATTTAATAATTATATTTAAAACATATTTTAAAATATATAAATTTCAAATGAAATTTGATTTAATAATTAAAATTTTATATAATAAATATTAGATTATAAATAATAATTTTTAAATTATTTATTTTAAAAATAAAATATTTTTATTAATAGTTTATCAGTAAATATTATATAAGAGATTAAAATAATTTTAAATAAAATAATTTATTTTTACTTTTTATTTAATGTATAATTGTTATTAGTATTAAATTATTTATTTTATTTTAAAAATAAAAATTGATAAATCACAACAAAAGTTCAATTAAATAACAAATTAAAAAAGCTTTGAAAAAAAGAAAAGGGGGGAGAGGAGGGAGTAAAATTTTAAAAAAAAATTGAAAATTTTGCAACTTAATCCCTATATTTTCAAAATTTTCAACACTGACCGGTATTATAAATACCGGCCGATACCAGACGAAATAGGCCGGTATCAATCGGTATTTATACCGGGTACATAAATACCCCTATTTGTACTGTTCTCCAGCCGGTACATAAAACAACGTCTTTTTTTAATTAGGTTCGAGCGTAAGTTTTCTAGCCCAAGCCTACATGAAACTCAACTTTTCTAAGCAAATTGAACATGAACTCAGGCCATATATCGACTCGTTAAAAATACTTAAATTTAAACTCATTAGCCGCTAATTAGTCATCCTAAGTTCGAATAGCGTTAACTCGATTGTCATATTTAAAAAAGTTTAGTTGGATTATCAAATGGGCCATTATGCATTAATGGCAAATACCCATTTTCAACTATGTCCACCTTCGATGGTTGGTGCCAACTCGATCTCTACTGTGACAATTGTCAAAAACCCTTTTCCATCCTCACCCTTCTATATCTCGAAAAGCCAATATTATAAGAATATATTATGTCGTTATCGAATTTTTTTCATAAACTAATCGTTAATTTAAAACTCTATGATGTTCAATTATCGGAATTAATCATAATTCCTGAAAATAGCAGCTAAACTTTAAAAGCGAATACAGTCAGGGACATGTTGGATTGAATCAGGCTCATTTCTAGCTTATGTGGGTCCGAGCTCTTTAAGATATGGTTCAAATTTCAATCATGTTTACATCATTTAAGAAACCAGATCCTATGAACTGTTTTACTCTGTCTTATTCTGTCTCATGGAATCTCAACCATTTATTTTACGGAACCCACGCGGACCTCATGCGGACTCCACATAAATAAATGACTGAGATTTGTTGGACACAATAAGACACCATAATATTTGACAAAGGATCTGGACTCGTTTCATGCTAATAAATAAGGTCGTTTGGTTGGATTTTGTCATTCCTAATTACAACAAATCATATTTAAGTTTCTAATATACAAAATATCAAAATTTTTATTAAGATTAAATAAAATTAAAGAAATTAAAAAATAATTAAAAGAGATTCTCTTTACTCATAAAAAAACTTAAAGTTTAATTAAAAAAGGAGATTATTAAATAAAAATGAGTTGATATATTTTACTTTATAAAATTGTATTAATTTAATATAATTAATTAATTAATTTTTAATTACTAAAATAAATCGATCTGAAAAGTTAAAATCGAACCAAAATGTTGGACAGTTAAGCTTAACGGGTTGAAATTTTTAATCATTTATTGCAACCTTATATGAAAATCCAAAAGGACTAATTACATATGGAAATTTTCTTATTTTAAAATGCAGCCGATGATAAGTAAAAGGAAAAATAATATGTTTAGAATAATTTGTTAATAATAATTTCTAAATGAATAACTTAATGATCAATATTTTAATAAAAAATAAATTCAATTAATGCAAAATTTTAAATTTTATAAGTAAATATGAGGAATAATAATTCAATCAAAATTGTTAGAGATATTAAAATAGAGCGAGTCTTTTTTAAAATTAATTAGTTAAATTTAAATATATTGAAAATTTTAAACTCATTTAAAAGTTTAAATCAAATCTTTTAGTCTTAAATTAAATTTAAGTTTAAAAGTTCGAATTAACTTAATCTAAATTAATAAAATAATTTCATTTGTATCTTAATTTGAATTCTCTAAAAACTAATTATTTTTATTTTTATTTAGACCACGTGTTTAACCTTTTTATTTTATTTTTTAATATGGGTCATTTAAAAATAATATCTGTTTTAATTTAAAGCAAATG
This sequence comes from Erythroxylum acuminatum, assembly GCA_026284645.1. Lineage (NCBI taxonomy): Eukaryota > Viridiplantae > Streptophyta > Magnoliopsida > Malpighiales > Erythroxylaceae > Erythroxylum > Erythroxylum acuminatum. The sequence goes on from JANKOD010000191.1 coordinate 25,058,437, forward strand.
ACGTGTAACATGCCCAATACAACTGGGTTACCAATATTAAAACATATTAACGTGCAAGCCAGAAAAGCAACATTACGATGCTTCGCTACCAATTTCCTATAACGTATATATATATATATACATACACATTGTATCTTGCCGGGTTATAATTATAAGAAATTATTTTTAAGTTACTTATATTCAGATTAATTTTCGCTCGAGTTGGATAGGTCTCTTACGGGAAGCAAAACTTTGGCTATAAATTTACGAGGACGATTTAAATTCGCAATCTTACTTAAATTACTTAAATTAGAAGAGCCTCCTACTAATTTACGGCTCGTGAAGATTATCCTATAACATATTTTGATGAACATGCACGAATGCCTTCGTCTGTACTTGAAACAAAAAGCAGAAGAAATTATAAAGTTGATGTTCTGAGGAGATTGAATTCGTAAGCTGTTGATTAATTGGCAAACAATATATATAAAAACAAGAGAATGTTCGCGGATGGTGACATTGCTCATCTCCCTCTCCCTCTCCATCTACTATATATATATATGTGCCCATCTGAGCCACTCTCGAACTCATAAGAGATTCTTTCTTCTCTGAATTTGTGTAGGTAACAAACGACTTCAAAAGAGAAGACTTTCAGTTTCAGTTTCACCCACACAAAACAAACATATGGCGGTGCTTCTTGACTCCAGCTTTGATGTTGACAAACTCAGCTATGAGATCTTCTCTATTCTTGAGAACAAGTTCCTGTTTGGTGCTTCCTCCTTTGTGTATGATGATGCCAAGCCTTCTAAAAACCTTGGTCTCGATTCTACGCAAAAGGGAATTGGTGTTAGTGGGAGAAATGCGAGTAGTGAGAGTAAAGTTCGCGTTCTCTCAATCGACGGCGCCGGACCCACCAACGGAATCCTCTCCGCTGTGTCCCTCCAACGCCTGGAATCACGTCTCCGGCAAAAATCCGGAAACCCCAATGCCTGTATTGCCGATTACTTCGACGTCGTCGCTGGCTCCGGCACCGGCGGAGTTTTAGCGGCGTTGCTCTTCACTCGTGGAAAAGACGGGCGGCCCATGTTCACCGCCGATCAAGCTCTGTCATTTGTCGTTCAGAATGGCAGGAAACTTAACCCGTCACCGTCGAGCGTTCTCCGGCGGGCCTTCGGGTCACCGAGGAAGGCTCTGGAGAAGCTGTTGAAGAAAACATTTGGCGACTTTACGCTAAAAGACACGCTGAAGTCAGTTTTGATTCCGTGCTACGATCTCTCCTCTCGCGGGTCGTTCGTTTTCTCGCGCGCAGACGCTTTGGAGATGGACGGCTACGATTTTAGGATCAGCGACGTGTGCCTCGCCACGTCGGCTGATCCCACTGTGATTGGCACGGTGGAGATGAGGTCCGTTGACGGGAAGACGAAGATCATGGCCGTGGATGGTGGTCTAACGATGAATAATCCGACAGCTGCGGCAATCACGCACGTTTTGAATAACAAACAGGAGTTTCCTCTTTGCAATGGTGTAGAGAATGTGTTAGTCGTGTCTTTAGGTAATGGAGAGTCTAGTTTTGGGGTTGACAGTGTGGATTCATCGCCGGCACGGTTTCTTAGGATCGCCGGAGAAGAAACATCCGGAGTGGTATGTATCTTAGTATCGTTATGCTTTTTATCTATTTACTTGACGTGGGACGACATGAATTGACGGTTTGATTACTGATATGAACAGGTTGATCAGGCTGTTTCAATGGCTTTTGGTCCGTTCAGGACAAGCAATTATGTGAGGATTCAGGTACCACCAAGATTCTTCCTTTCTTGCATCAATCAAACCTATAAAACATATACTGAAGAACATGCTCACATTAGAAACTGAACTCTTTTTCAGGCAAATGGGATTATAGCCAAAAGCCATGGAGTGAATTTGGAGAAAACAATAAAACTAAAATCCCAGAAGAACATTTTAGATATTGCAGAGCAGATGCTGTCTCAAAAGAATGTAGATTCAGTGTTGTTCCAGGGGAAGAAGATGGTTGAAAACACAAACCTTGAGAAACTGGAATTGATTAGTGGAGAGCTGATCAAGGAACAAGAGAGGAGAAAAAGCAGCATTTTACCAACAGTGACGTTGAAGCAAGTCTTCACATCTCCAAGAACATCATCTTCAACCACTGTTTCCAGTTCATCTTCGTGTTGATTGGTTTTGTTTAACTTAAAAAAGTTGAGAGAGGGTAGTGGTCCTTCCCTGAAAAATGTTTCTGCTGCCGCTTGAGATGGATTAGTGATGACATCCGAGACTGAGCAGAGCTACTGAGTGGATTGATTATTCGGTTGGAAGTTTTCTTTTTTTCTGATTATCTTAGCTTTTCATTTTTGTGTTGTATTTAAGCTGTTTAGTATTATCATTGTATGTAAACTGTATATCTGTAAGTTGAACACAGGAATTGTCTCTGAAGAATTATGAACCTACTTGGTATAAAACTCAAGTCTTGATTCGGCGTTTATGCCTTCAGCGTACAGAATCCGTATCATCATACTGCTTTTTCTTTACTGAAAGCAATAGGTTAAGTTCAAAGTGGGGATACAAAAACAACTTAAAACAAATTGGGAGTAGTTGGTTCTTTGTCTCTTATGCTCTTTCTTGATTTACTTGGGTCACAAAGCTTGAACATTTGATTGGATGTTTTTATCTTATCTTCAGGTTATTTCTTCTTCAGTTTCTCTTCTCAGATCTATCTGGTTCTACTCAGATTCACTCTCTTTTGATCTGTATTTAAAGGTCAAAAGACATTGCTTTTCTTTACCTGGTTCAAGAGGGTAAAAATCTTTCAGTTTAAAATCATTTTGGCTGAACTTATGGTCAGCAAACTTTCTAATATGATTCTTAAATCGAAGAAACTCTAGTTTTTTGTTTCCCCTTCTAAAAATGGAGGAATTTGCAGTTGCTATCTTTTAAATACGCACGGGATAAATATTTAGATTAATGCAATCATCTGTAAATTACGCTAATCGGATACTTCGCAATAGGCAAGTCCTATACGACAAGTTCGATTGAAAGAACGTAAATAGAGAGATTCAAACACAGGACTTTTTAGTCCTATGCTTCTCTATTCTACCAACTCGGCCACCTCTAAGAAGCAAAACTCTAGTTTTTGTTTAACTATGAAATCTTTGTTTTTTTTTTTGAAAAGTGTTTAACTATGAAATCAAAAACCTCAAATTAGGAGGATTTGTATTCGTTCTTAAGTAGCTCTGATATTATTGGTGACCTGGTCTTGGTTAGGTATGTCTCAAATGAAGTACAGGTCAACCAAAGTTACAGATCAATGCTGAGGAAGGTCCTGCTAGATCTTGTGTACAGGAGCAAGACCAAGAATATCTTACTGGATTTAATATCGGATTGAATTTTGGTACGGTACTATATCGGTCCAGGTCAATATCGGATATCATTTCAGGTAATTTTTTAAATTTATAAAATAGTCCCTGAATTTTTTTAAAATTTATAAAATAGTCCATTGTCATATTGTACATTTGTATTATATATTTTTTACTTTGTCTCCAAAAATCATAATAATAAATAATAATCACAATTAATATGGAATAACAATAATTTTCAGATATTTTGCATATAAATAATAACCACAATTTTTATGAAAAAAGACAATTATTATCATACAAATATAAAATTAAAAACAATACAAAGTAGTTAAAATATTAGAATATCAATTTCAATTTTCATTATATAATAAATAATAATTATAACAAAACATCTAATAAAAATAACAATAAATATCTTTAACTCTCAAATTATTACAATTTACAATAAAAGTTCGTGATCAGAAAACAATCAAGTAGAATTGAAACATAAAACAAAAACATATATTATTTAATTTACTATCAATTAAATAAATTATATATTTAACTAATTAAAAATAAGTATTACTAAAATTATAAATATCTTAATTTAATTTAATTTAATTTATAAAATTAACTTAAAAATTATTAATAAATATAATTAAATTTAAAAATATTTTTAAAATATATAAATTTCAAATAAATTTTGATTTAATAGTTAAAAATATATAAATTAGTTTATAAATAATAATTTTAAAATTATTTATTTTAAAA
>JANKOD010000191.1:25108220-25137332 GCA_026284645.1 Erythroxylum acuminatum
TGTCTAATTGCTCTTTCTTGGTGGCAATGATCATGCGTGATAATCAACTATTTGGCAAAGTTCCAAAGTGGATTGGAATAAAGGATTCCCTTTTATTACTGGATCTTTCGAAGAACAAGTTTTCTAGAAGCTTATCTGCAATATTGAGAGCTCCACGGCTGCAAATCATTCAATTGTCTGAAAATAGATTCGAAGGACCTTTACCTCATTCAATTTCTAACCTCCATAATTTGGTAGCTCTAGATCTCAGTCATAATTATTTAACGAGTATCATTCCTAAATAGGTTGGAAAATTATTTAAATTGAAATTTCTTCTATTAAATTGTAATAATTTTATAGGAGAGATTTCAATTAATTTGTGGATAATGACCAATTCATTAAATTTGGTGGATCTTTCGCATAATAAACTCTTTTCATTCTCTACTAATTATTCATACAATTATAAAAAAGATATATTTGAAAGGTTTTTTTTTAATTCAAGAGTGAAAGAAGTTTTTGAGTTTGTAACAAAGGGAAATATTTTTGAATATAAAATAGATAAAATATGGTTTACGGGATTCATTGGATTGGATTTCTCTTGCAATAACTTGATTGATCCAATTCCTTTTGAATTTGGAAACATTCAAAACATCAAACTTTTAAACTTATCTCATAACAATTTAACTGGATCTATTCCCTTATCATTTTCAAATATGATAGAAATTGAATCTCTAGATCTTTCTTTCAATAACTTGAATGGGCCAATTCCTTTCCTTCTTACAGAACTAAATCTTTTAGAAGTTTTTAATGTGTCTTACAATAATTTTTCTGGTGAAACACCCAACAAAGTTGCTCAATTTGCAACTTTCGATGAGACAAGCTATTTAGGAAATCCTTTTTTTTTGTGGGTTGCCATTTCCTAAGAGTTGCATAATTGATGAAACTACAACACCATCTTCAATGACTAAAGAGAGTTCAGATGATGATGAAGTTGACGATGGTGTTATTGATATGGAGGATTTCTACATCAGTTTTTATGTGACTTTTGTTATTATCTTAGCGAGCATAGCTGGAGTTTTGTGTATAAACCCATACTGGAGAAAAGCGTGGTTCTACTTTATTGAGATGATCATCGATAGTTGTTACTCCTTTGTTTTGGATTGTCATTCTTACCTATCAAGATTATGGGCGAGATAACTTGTATGCTTGTAATGTTACGATATTTTGATGTTACCTCAGTAGTTGCTACTAATTAATTGATGTTTTGCTCTATATCTCTTTCACAATCCAAAAAATAAGAGTAAATCAAAGTTGAGATGTCACACTATATGCTTTCTTGCCCAAGTTTATAACAAGTTGACTAATCCTAAAGATATAAGAAGTAAGAACTATTGTTGGTAATGATGTGAGATGAGAGTCCTTTCATGTGTTTCTGGGAAACCATTCTTATGCTCTGTTTCTGGAAACCATTTCTTGAAAATCCATATGATATCTAAGACTTCATACCTAGATAAGTGATCTTTAAGTAAAATTAGCACAGAAAAGGCACAACAAAATTAATAAAGGTTACTCTTTCGGGAAATCAAATCTTCTATAAGAATGTTATTGTAGTGGTCCCTAAAAACAACGCAACTTTTGACAATTTAAAGAAGCAGAATTTGGAGAAGAAACAGTGATGAATGACTCCATTAGTTGTAAGTCAAAATCTCCCTAAAAAAGGTACATTTCAATTCTTGAAACACCAGTGAAACAATCCCAGATAAGCTAAGCTAGGCCATCTCCATTTCCATCCTCTCGTGAACTTACTTCAATTATCTTGCGAGTAGAGCATGACATGCCTTACATTTGCCTACCAGCAACATCAACAACAAAGGGTAATGAGTCTTACCCATAACACAACTCACCAATCCGTACACAAAGCAGAAGCAACTAAACATGAACATCGCATTATCACCCCCAAACCATCAACTTAAACCTAAACCCACTTCGACTTGGATTAAGGATTCGAGTCAAAAGCAAAGGCACAACCAAGAGAACATCCAAGGTCACACTTTCCATCAAATTGAACCTCAAGGCCTAGTTGAAACTAGGGTTTTTGAAAACCCCCAAATAAAGACCAAAAAAGGCAACGAAACTAGCATAAGGAACGGATTGATAGAGACTTAATAGAGGTTCAAAAAGGAGAACCAGAGATGGGTATTAGGTTAAAAGGAAACGACCATACTGTAGAGTTGTCAAAAATTGATCGGATCAGAGTAAGTGCACAGCTAAATATGATTGAAAGAATAATAATAAAGAAATTAACACATAAACTTGTCAATATTAATTGCCTTTGTCATGAAATCTACTAAGTTATCTTTGGTATAAATCTTCTGTATTTCTACAACTCCTTCGACTTTTTCATGAATGAAGTGATATTATACTCATATGTGTTTGGTCTTTGTCTTTGAATGAAATATTGGATTCCTTGCAATATGAAAGACACTCTAACTATCACAAAGTAAAGAAATCTTCTTTTGCTTATGCCCGAGCTCCTCTAATAGCATTTTCAACCATAATGCTTCTTTACTTGTGTGGTTGCTACATATTCTGCTTCTGTTGTCGTCGTAGTAATAATTGATTTTAGTTTAGAAACCCAGCTTATTGTTTTGCTAGCAAGTTTAAACATATAACTTGTAGTAGATTTGTTTTGTCAAGATCAACTGCACAATCTGAATCAACATATCCACTGACAATAAAGTATGATCCTCTATAACATGATGCAACATTTGAGGTTCCTTTAATGTATCTTAGGATCCTCTTTACAAAATTTCAATGCTCTCTACCAGGATTCACCATGTATCGACTAACCACTCCTACTACATGTGTAATGCCTGATCTTATACAAATCTTAACAAACATTAAACTTCTCACTATTAATGCTTACGGTACTTGAGACATCTCAATTCTCTTATCTTCACTACTAGGACTCATATTGGAAGATAACTTGAATTTAATCAGAAGTGGGGTAGAAATTAGGTTACAATCTTGCATATTGAAGCATCACTAGATCTTCTTCAGATAATTCTTTTGAGAAAGCCAAATCTTCCTGTTTCTTTTGTCTCAGTAAATTTGCATCCCTAAAATCTTGTTTGTCAATCCCAAGTCCTTTATAGAAAATTCCTTAGCCAATTGTGCCTTTAACTCTTTGAGATGATCTTTGTTAAGGCCTACAACCAACATGTCATCTATATACAATAGCAAGATAATGAAATCACGTTCACCAAAGCTCTTGAAATGTGCATAAGGGCTTGCATTGAGTCTCTTATATCTAAGGCTCATGATAAAGGAATCAAATCTCTTGTACCAACATTTTGACGCCTGTTTTAGACCATACGGAGATTTGTTCAATCTGCAACTGTTTAAGAAGTAAATCAAATGTAGCACACATTGCCAAGACTACTCGGATTGTAGTAAGTCAAACCACAGGGGAAAATATTTCATTGAAATCAATCCCTTCCTTCTGAGCATATCCTTTCACCACCGATCTTGCATGATACCACTCCACCTGATCATCGCCATTTCACTTGATCTTATAGAACTATTTTTTGCCAATGACCTTCCTTCCTTGTGATAATGGCACAAGTTCCCAAGTCCTATTCTTATGAAGAATTTCAATTTCTTCTTACGTTGTTGTCATCCATTGAGATGCATCTGAATTGTTCATTGCCTCCTGGAGAGTTGAGGGCTCCTCATCCTCAATTAAAAGACAGTATGTAATATTGCCCTTAATAATATAGTCTGAATGCCAATATGGTATATGGTCATCTTTTTGGGTGATTTGATCGATGAGTCTCTAGAACTTCAAACTGTATTGGTTCTTGTATCTCTTACTCTGGTGCTAATTCAGAAGAATCCATCTAGGATTCCTTTTCCACTTGAACAACAGCAGTTTCTAAATCTTCCTTTGATGTGCTATCATCTTCTTTCTTTTGTAGCTCATCTACAAATATTACATTTCTGCTAACGATAACCTTATGAGCAGTGGGGTCCTATAAGAGATACCCCTTCACTCCATCAACATACCCCAAGAATAAGCATTTCTTGGATTTTGGATTCAGCTTTGTAGTTTCTTGGGGATTGTACATCACGTACACATGATTTCCGAATATATAGAGGTTTGAATAATTAACTGGTATGTCAGTCCACATCTCCATCGGTGTCTTCAACTCAATTGTAATTAATGGGACCCGATTTACCACATAGCAAGAGGAACTTGCCAACATAGCTCTGGTTCTCTTTAACAAAGTTCTGTTCATCTTCTCTGCCAATCCATTCTACTGAGGAGTGTATGCCATTGTGAACTGTCTTTTGATGCCTTCTTGCTTGCAGAATTGATCAAATTCATTATTAGTGTATCCTCCTCCATTATCTATCCTCAAACACTTGATTTTCTTTCCGGATTCAAGTTCTACTGACGCTTTGAAAACTTTGAAGACTTGAAACACATCTGCCTTCTTTTTTATTGGATACACCCAACATCTCTTGGAATAATCATCAACGAAGGACACAAAGTGCTTTGCTCCTCCTAGGGACGGAACTAGTGCTTGCCATACATCATAGTGAACCAATTTTAAAACTGATTTGCTTCTAGAATTTGATGTATTGAACTTCAACCGATGCTGCTTGCTTATAACACAATGCTCACAGAAAGGAAGTGATAGTTTTGTAAGTCCGGGAAGTAGCTTATGCTCTGCAAGGATTTTCATTCCTTGTTCAGACATATGCCCAAGTTTCTGATGCCACATCTTTACTGAACTTTCACTTGCATTACTTGATACAACTGATGCTTCAACTTCCTTCAAAGTCTCTCCCTTTACCATGTATAAATTTACAGCTATATTTTCCCCCTTCATAAGTACAAATGCTCCTTTTATTATTTTAACGATCCCATTCTCACCAACGATCTTACACCCTAGATCATCTAGTTATCCTACAAACAATAGGTTCTTCTTCAGGCCCTCCACATGTCGCATATCTTGAATATTATGAAATGTACCATCATACATCTTCAGTTTGATATTTCCAATGCCAACGACCTTTAAGCCTTAATCATTACAACTGTACACAGATCCTTCAGAGATAGGTTCATAATGATGGAACCATTCTCTTCGGGAGGTCATGTGGAATATAGCTCCTGAGTCATACTTCAGCAAATCTTTTTTTGCCTTCATGAATCGTTGTTGCTTCACAACATAGATCATCTCCATCATCGGAATAACTTGCCATATTTCCTTGAGGATTGAAAATTTTCTTTAAATTCTAGCAATCTTTCTTTAGGTGACCTTTTTGCCACAATTGTAGCATTATAAATTCTTCTTAATTCTTGATTTTGAACTACCATTATTTTGGTTTGCAGTTTGACCTCATTCTATTGATCTCCTTCACATCACCGTCAAGGTCTCCACATGTTGTGAACTTACCTGCATGTCTTCCTTGTTCTTACACCGATTTTCCTCTTCTAGGACAAATAGGATTGAAAAAATAATAATGAAAAAATTGACACACAAATTTTATGTAGAAAACTCCCAAATAAATTAAGGTAAAAATCACTGATTAAAAGAAGAAATTTTCACTATGAAAAATTTAGGAGTTACATCCATTCTTTAAACTTATAACGAGAAATACTAACTATTTCAAAAAATAGGAGAAACACTCTCAAAATTTTGGAGATTGAAAATGAAGAAGCTAACAATTTTTTAAAATGCCTGTAAAACCGTCCAGGAAGGCCTATTTATAAGCCTCCCCATAAATGTTCCCAATTGTGTCTTTGCAAGTGGACAGTCCACTTGCAAGTCGGCAACAACAGAAGGGGAGTGTGCCAGCGACGACGATTAGTGTTTGTTTTGCTCCTAAGCTTCTAAGTCTTCCTTGTCCTTGTAGACGTCTCTATGCAACTTTGTCTTACAAGTTATTACCAAAGTGACAACACAATAATGCCTCAAATGCCTGATTTAGAAAGAAGAATTATGGACTACATCAATATGGGAAAAATTGGACGTCAAAAATGATATTATTGATGAAAAATATAAAGATATGAAATTATCAAAAAGGTTCTAGCTGGAAATAAAAAATAAAAAAGACGAAAAATTCAAAATAATTATTTTTAATTCAACCTCTTTAATAAAAATTTACTTATTTTGTATAAAAGGAAGTAAATTTAAGAAAAATAAAAAAGATGAGAAATTAAGAATAATTTTAATTCGACTTCTTTAATGAAAATTTACTTATTTTGTGGAGTTTTATATTTACTATATAATAGAGTTTTATATTTAACTACCTTAGTCTTAGTTTCTGGTATTCTACAATTTATATTTGTTTATTGGTAACTCTTTTTAATGAAATTTGATGATAATAGAATTTGATCTTTTATTATCTACAAAAGAATTTAATTTTTTACACCATTTCTTAATTTTTTTTCAATCTTAAAAGGTGGTTATATATGTCTCATATTAATTATAACAGAAAATATGACGGCCAAACTATTGGCCATAAGGACAGGGCTACAAATAGCTTGGCGCACTGGGTTTCGAAAAATTATGGTGGTGTCGGACTCCTTAGAGGCCCTTCGGTTAATATCTAGTGATGATTGGTTGTTTCACCCTTTGGCTAATATTGTCGCTGATATCATTGTTTGTAAGGATTGGGATTGGGATATTCTATGGCGTCACTCTCTAAGGGAAGGAAATCGAGTAGCAGATTCCCTTGCTAAACGAGGAAGCAGAAATCGACAGGAATTTCAAGAATGGGTTTCACCGCCTCCAGATCTCTTGCTAGACCTAGCTGCTGATGCTTCAGGAGTGTGTTTTTTGAGAGAATGATTGTTCTTGTTTCTTTATTTTAGTTTTTGCTTTTTATCTTTCAGATGTACCAAAAAAAAAAGCTTCCGAGGTTAATAGTTGCCTTGTTGCGTGCATCCACTGAAACCAAATTAGCGCCGAACCTGTCATATAAAAAGCGACAATCTCCAGCTTCATCTCGTTAGAAGTTCGATGATATACAAAGAAACGTTCTATCTGAAACAACCATCCCAAAACATTCTCATCGGAAAACATGGGTATTTATTTGTAGTTTTGGCAGACGAGGAGTAGTAGAGGAGTGATAGTCACTGGTCAGGGGGCCACTAGGTGAAGCTTCACCCACAGATTGCATCATAGTTAGGGTTGACCGATTAATAATAGGTGGAATAGCAATCATGAGCTCAAGGCGTTTTTCCAGTTGAAATTTTAAATTCAAATCATATAAAACAGCTGGGTATTGAAATTTATTACCTGTAAGGGACCAGTCCACTACAAAGTGTTAAGAGTGAAGGATGTGCGTACTAAATTTCCGGTAACAACATATACATTGCAAGTTATAAAAACTATGCCAATGGCCCTATAACGGTTACTTAGATTTCCCTAAATACAAGAAAATGTTATCTTTCAAATTGATGTAAACTACTCCAGGGCACATCCATTGTTTTGTGGTAATAATAAGGTTCAGATAGTGAATAGTGCAAAATCTGCAAAAACTCAGGCTGGGGCTGCATTTAGGCCCTTGAAGGCTCGGATGTAGTGGTATTTTTCTTTTAACCAATTGACAAAATTTTCACAACTCTGCCTTAGACTCTACGTCTTCCTCCAGCGGCTTATCAGGTACAGAATTCTGCTGAACAACTTCTTGAGGATCCACTGCCTCACCTAAGATTTTTGCAGTGAATCGTCTTGCTTCCAAGTCTAGGTCCACCCACTCTGAAATAATTCTTCTTGCACCCTGAGAGAGAGATATATAGAGAGAGAATAGAAACACATATATAATAATGACAACGAAGTAAAAATGACTGCTTAAGAATATTTCTGAACCAGTTGGCAAGGATATGTTACCTGAAGTTTGGGTTCTTTTGTCATAGGATTGTTGCAAAGATCAATAGTTTTCGCCTTGGATTTTGTAGAATTACCACACCACGACTCACACCACAGCCACTCTTGGGGTAAAGAGAAAATGGGCACCGTATGCTGTGCATAGTTTGGAAGATCCTGGAAAAGGACATGTTACGCCCATAGTAAAGGGCAAGACTTTGTACTATAGAAATTGAATACACAAAGTTGAAGCCAGTAGTTATAGGGGCATATTATGAAGCCCTAACATGATCTCAAAACCTCGAAGAGAATACACAGTTCTAGCACATTATGCAGCAAGCAGGAATAGAAATAATACAACTTCCTGAACGCCAAAGCAAGCAGAGATTAATTCTAATCTATAAAAATGACATTCTGAAACTTGAACCAACCAAGATGGGAAGGCAAGAAATAACATGATAGCAACATATTTTGACTCTGAATCTCATCAAAAGCCTCCAGTTAGCTTTCCAAAATGAGATAATTCTCTTAAAATATATTTGTTAAAAGCCTTCCAATACTTTCTTTTTGACAGAATTTTTACTCTACCGGAGTGGTTCCTAAGCCTATGTTTTGGGCCAAGTCTTCTGATGATGAAGTTAACCTCTCAACCTTTTAAAGTAGAACTCAACGTTATACTAAAACATTTCCATTATCCTAAAATGTTCCTTAGCAAGATAGCCTAATTAAGAATATGTGAGGTTATCATCCATGTAGCAGAGTACAGATTCAGCAATTTACTCAAGTGTATCCAGGTAATAAAAATATAGCAAATGTCATGATATATCCTTAAAGGACTAAAAGTCAGTAAGAAGTTATAAAGCAACAGCAAGCCCATAACTCACCTGATCGAGATTTGACAAACTATTTGGATCCTTGCTCAGGGTTTCATAAACTACTCTTAGATTATCACCTGCTGCAGTTTCTCGAAATTTAACCAAATCCACAACATATAATGCACTGCATCAAATATAGTAGATGTTAAACCATGTCTGGCTGGAGTATTTTGACAAACTAAGTTGAGAAGAAGAGCAATCAGTTCCCTACCTAATATGGTATGGTTTCCCCCTAAGATGTTCTTTCCAGAAACCCTAATCAGCACAAGGTAAGCCAAGTGAGCAAGCAGAGTTGGAATAGAAGATAACTGAATCAGGAACTGAGCAGCAACAAGTGAAACATTGAAACATTAGTTAGCTGAATAAGAAAATTAAGACATAATGCAATACATACTTGTCTCCAAAATCGATATCCATCCATATCCTTGTTATTGTCACAGAATGGTGTGTACGCATAAGGCCTTCCTTTTATATTCATGTCATATAGTTCTCCCATATCTGCTCGTACTACCTGATCTGCATCAACAAATATAACCTACACCAGAACAAACCAAAATAATTAATGCAAGGATGTGGAACATGAAGTTAGCAGCACTTTGAAAAACATTTCCATACCTTCTCCAAAGAAAGAGGAAAGATAACATCAAGAAACAAAATTTTATATGCCCAAATAATTCGCTGCTTCTCCTTCTGCTTATGCAACCATGTAGGCCATTTATAAGTGATCAATTCATATTCAAAACCATACTCCTGTGCCATATGTGGGAGAACATCCTGAATGTTTTTAACAGCCAAAACAGTCCATTCAGGTAAAAATTTAAAATAAGTTGAAATTAGACAGAATCAGTTGAGATGATATAAAGTAAACCTTAAATACAGGAGAGAGATAGTTCTTTATGAACCAAAATTTCACCGGACGATTGGTATTCTTTAAGACACTCAGAATCATGATTTTAAGGAAGCGTTCATACCTGCAAAACAAGAAAACATCATTGCATTTGGGTTTGTACAAGCGAGCAAGGAAGAATTTGTTAATAAGTAAGTAAGTGAACGATCTATGGCATGGATTTGTGGCTAGTATGCTAGATCACCACACTTTTTCTTCAATATTGCTTTTTTAATTTATCGGAGAACAGATACAAATCACTCACCTAATGCATGTACCAGGTTTGGACTCTAGTAAACAGTAAACTACTTCTACCTCCATGGACATCAAACTCATATATCATGAACATTAAACAGAAGATGATCATTATTCACAAGATAATTCTCATTTAAAAAGTTCCAGAGGAAAGCTTTCAGGAAATTAAATCATCTGAACAAGGGACCAGGCGGGAGAAGGCATGAAAGAAAACAAATTGTGAGGTTCAAAAAGAAGATTGGCAATTTGAACCCTCATGGTGCTGAAACGGTCAGGTTCAACTCTTGGTTATGCTCTTCAATTAAAAATCTAAGCTTGGTGAGAACAAGATTGTAAGCTTGACCCTGGCAATCAGCCCTGATTCAACCAACAAAACCACTCAATTCTATAATTGATAGCTGCATCAAGCCATAGACAGCCTTAAGTGCATCAATAGTATCTTTCCTTCTTGTTTGTTCCTGTTACTCCTCACATTATTGACAAATTAAAGCTCCATATCTTCCACTAAATAAAGGTTCAACAAAAGTTTGGACGTTCAACCTCTTTTCCTTCTTTCTTTTTTAAATTGGAGGATTTGGCAGCATCATTACCCCTGGACTTCCACAGTAAATAGATATCTTTAAGTTTGGTTGTGTTTCAGATTCACAGAGTAGAGTACATTTAGAAAGAGATTTTCCTTATGCTTCCTTAAAACAAACATCATCAACTAATAATAAGTTCTCAAAAGCAGGTTTTGGTACCTAAGAGCATTGTTTTAAAGTGCTAGCAAAAATAAAGTCTTTATTATCAAGTATATGATTTTCCCTCTCGAGATATGTCGATCTGAAATAGTAAAATGTGGATGGATGTATGCACCATCTTAGACATAATAGCAACATAAGAGAGAGATTGATGTCAAAGATTTAATTCAATAAGATAAATCAACAAAGAACAGAAGACTTACAGATGTCCAGAAGCAACAGAAAAAATATTGATCATTGTTCCATGCTGCCCTTTCCTGTTTTCCTGGAGGGGTGGATGTCAAAATAATCACAATTAGGAGCATAGGCATCAAGGTAAGTACACAAGATTGACCTTGATGTCAAGACAAATATATTCTGTAACTCAAGAAAACTTGGGAGCTAGTTCAAATAATATGTAATGATACCATATGGTAATTAGGTGAAATAAGCTTAAAATTAAAATGACAGCTGATATATCAACATAAATTTCCTAATTATAAAAAAGAATTCAATACAACTATCTTGTGATATTACTAAATCCACATGCTCAACATTAAATACATGAAATATTCAATTCAGTAGTCCAGAAACGAAATGGGTAAAGTGCCAATAATTGGAAGACCAAAAAGAACACAGAAGACAGAGAAACATTATGAAAATGAAAGCTCACCACCGAATTCTTGTTAATGCTTTTTGATGGGCCACTATTACCAATAAACCCAGAAGCCCATTTCAGTAAATTAGAGTTCCAACTAGTATGACTTCCCTACAAAAAATTTCAAAGCATAAAGGATGCACATTTTAAGTTCATTTACCTAAATTGGTTGAAATTTTGGACAAACAAAATATTTATTAGGAAAAATATAAATGAACTCACTTGAGCCTTCCCATGAGAGTGTTTATCAACAATAGGGACCAGCAACTTCTCATGCTCCATGCCCTTTTTTTTAATAACTTCCAAATGAACTACTTTACCCCTCAAATCATTTACAATGATACACTTTGACAAAGGCCTGTTTTCACTGCCACCAGTTTCTTCCTTCAGAACATAAAGATCAGAGCTTCGGCCAGGAGCAAGCTGCAGGTACCATACTCCCGGGGAAACTTTCATTTGCCAATATCCTAAATTGGCCATCACCAGAGTATCAACCAAGTGAGGTACATTCTTGGTTCCAAGAATGAGCTGAAGGCCTTGGGGAGGATCATGATCTTTCTCAGAACAATGACCTGTACAAAACAGGACATGAAATCAGGAGAGTTAGTATTCATAAGTTTATCTCTTCAAAAGCAACTGCAAATTCTGTGAAACATTGATCTTTAAGTTGAATGGAAGAGAACACCCATCTCACCGGTTAGAATAAGTGCTTCGAGTTCAAAAACAGCTTGCAGTGTCCTTGTGTCACCAACATTCTCAAGCAAAATATTATCCAAATCATGGCTGAAGCATTTGACCAAATGACAGCTTCTTAAACTTCAATACAATAACATGAAAGAAGTGGTAGTATCTCACTAACAAAGGAAAGAACATACACTGCAAGAACAGGCTCAACAAGCCATGGCTCAGGTACATCAAGATTCATGGTAAGTGTTTTTGACAGTGGCATATTTGCAAAAAAAGCTTTGGGTCCATTTATTGAGTAATCTGTACCACTGAAGTCATCCTGAGAAATGAAAGACCAACTAAGAGAAGAAACATAGTAACTGAAAAGTACATCTCAGAATCAGATATATACCATGGTTGGAACAACATATCTGTAGAAGTTCTTCAGAGGGAGATCCACAAGAGAACTCTGCAACAAATTCACATCAGAACAGGAAATAATAATATGCAACTTTACTAAATAGATTAGCTTACCAGTGGTAATACAGCAAAAGAAAAGAAAGAAAAGAAAAGAAAAGAAAAACTACACATCATAGACATTGCCTTATCAAATGTAGTACAGGCTTCAGATTCTTCAAATGTAATTGAGTATCCTAACCATTCTTTTAATTTTAAACTGGGAGTAATCAGATAATTAAGCATCTTTTTTTCAAACGTTCTACCCTGTTCAGCATAGAGGCAGAATCATATATTATTATTTTCAGGTTTTAGGCCCTATTCAGAATGCATTTAAAACAAGATGCACGAGTTCCTAGGATTTCCTCAAAGATAAAAAAATAAAAGATTAATTGGCTATAAGTTCATCCACCTCAAGCATTTTGCAATCAAAATGCAGCATCATCTATTGGTTTTCATTAACAGTGCTAGCTATAGGACATCCATTATGTTAACGTCTGGATTCAGATAGATTAAATGAAATGCCATATAATGTAAAAACCAAAGAAAATTATTCATCAAACTATTCCTGCACCAGATTACACCATTATAAGCACAAATGATACCAAATATACAACTTATTGATGCCAATATAGAATTCCCTGTTGAAGGAGACAAAATAATAACAAATATACTCAAGATCTATAACAGCCTCAGTTCTTCTACAAGCCATGTGCAAAATCTACTGCTGAATTGACCACTACATTAGTTGAAAAAAATGACAGTGAATCAGTCAACCAAACAAAAATCTTCCTGGACTTCAAAAGAATCAAAAATATATTTTGTTTACCACAATCAATGAATACTTTGTTACTTTATACAATTTTAATCTTTTCGGACTTTGTTACTTCGTTATTGAAGTTGGGTTTTTACTTATGCTTAGTTGATTCTTTGATTTTGTAAATCTGTGCTTCCATACGATGCAAATCTTATATATCAGAAGCAAGGCAGTCAAATTTAGTGAACTAGACCAACCTTTGTCTATTCCTACCTCAAATTTATCCTATCTATCATTCTGCTCTGCCTAGGTTTTCGCTTATCTTTCTTCCACACACCTATGAAATGATGGATAATGTTCACAAATTCCTTAATGTTAATGGTCATATAAAGGTCCAGATACATAGGTAGACAAACATCTACATGGGATAGATCACGGCGATATAATGCCAAAGAGAAACTTGCAATTTTGTCTCACCATAGGATTCAGCACAATTCTCAAGCTTGGTTGAACATACTTCCTCAGAACTCTTAGGAGGGAAGCCACCCTCTGACCAATTGAACTTAAAGGATCAAGCACAGCATCAATATGAACACTAGAAGTTTCATCACCTATAATGACAGCACTGGACATAAAATAAGTCTTAAATGAGTCTCAATATTTTTAGGCCAAAATTCACTGTCAATCAGAAATTGCAGCGTAAGAGAATTTAGAAAATCTGATTCCATAGTTAAGAACAGAAAGGACGCAGCAGCTAATTCACAGCAATCCTAAATTTAATTCATAATTATCTCAACCCAGCTTCTTGAGCATGAAATTAAAATATGCAGGTATCAACTGAATTATGAAACAGGATTGAAATACTCGATTTGTAATAAATCAAAATTACATAAGATTGGAAAGGAAACAAAAGGCATTGCTCGTGATCTTAAACTAAAGATAAAAGACATAGATAGAACTATCATAAAAATAGTATCTTTAAAAAAAGGATAGAATAGAACGTATATATAAGGGTACTGAGACCCTCCACCAATAAGAAGGGTGTTTTGTAATACTAATTCAAATGTTTACTAAATGTGACCAGAATGGAACATCAGGGTTTTAAACAGATAATCAAAAAAGAAGGGGGAAGAGAAAAAAGTGTCAGTATTCCATCCATGAGTGATCTCCATGCATCATTGTGTGTGTGTGTGAGAGAGAGAGAGAGAGCTTCATTCATCATTCTGTTCTCCACAGTGCTGCTTCAGTTTGGTTGGCTTTGTCAGAAAATATTTTGATGAGTGTGCAATTCTGCTTTTGTTTGTTTGGCTTTGTCGACGAGTATTGGTGACAAGCCATATGTTGTACACAAATTACTTCTTGAAAATTCAAGTTTTAGTCGATTTAAAGATCAATCTGTTTATTGAAAGTTCCTGAGATGGTGTTATTCTAGGTGAATCTGCAATTCTGAAATTTTGTTCCAACTGAAATCTTGGAATTTCTTTAGTTCTATATCAGCTTTAGAAGAATTTAGTTGGCTAACCTTTTGGTAGTGACTGATCATTGCAGAAATTTCTCATTGCACTATGGCTACTGAAGAAGTTAAAGCATCTGATGAAAGTCATGAAGCAGCAGTTGAAGGACAGCTATGGAAGAGGAGATGCCAGCTTTAATAACTAACCATACATGTTTATTTGCCCCCATGTGAACAAGCTATTGGCTGTGAATGAGTATTTATAGTGAAACTAATTCTGATGGCTATTTAACTTAATTGAGGGCTCCATTGGTGGCTAAAGTTTATGCTCAAGTTTATGGCGTTCAATATTTGGATACTTTTTCTCTAATTGTTAAACCAGCTTTTCTTAGACTAATTATCTTCCTTGCCGCCATTCATCATTAGCCACTTTAGATGTGAAGGATGCTTTCTTACATGGAGACTCTAAAGTGGAGATATATATGGTGCAACCTTCTAGATTTGTTACTTGGAGAGAATCTATCAAAGTTTGCAAGCTAAAAATGTCTTTATATAGATTTAAGCAAGCTCTAGCATGGTTTGAGAGTTTAGTAAGGTGGTAACTCAATGTCATCATATCCAATCTCACAGAGATCATTAAATTTTCTCCAAGAAGTTGAGTTCAAGAATTATTATTTTTTATATTTATGTGGATATGTAAGGGGATATAATCACTTAAGGAATATTTTCAAAAATAATTTCAAACAATTAGATTTATCAACAGACCCAAACCAGTTGGCAAACTCAATTACCTTGCAATCACTAGTCCCTATATAGATTTTCCAATGGGTGTAGTATGTCAATTTATGCATCTCCTAGAAATACTTCAAATATTTGAAGAAAGCACTAAAACCCATTGTGTAGTAATTATGGACATACTGAAATATATGGATACTTTGATGTTGATTGGACTATATCCCTAACAATTAAGGGTATCCCTAACAATTAACAGTCCACTACAGGATATCTGTATTTGTTGGGGTAATCTATTTTCTTGGTTTCTATAATCTAGTTTCTTGGAGTTAAGAAACCATTCACCCAAAAGCTTAAGTTGATGGGTGAGGCACATTAAATAGATTATATATTACTTCAATATGTCCCTCTCACATGCAAGAGTGGGAAAAACACAATATACCATAAATCCATCAATAAACACCTCACACTATGAACTCATTAGAAATGAGGATGGCACAATCTGAACTCAGTGACCTTTTGGTCTCAAGGCTATGATACCAAGTTCAATTTTTATTTAATCTCCATTAGAAGGAGAGGTTTTATATACAAGAGGGCTCTTTTATATAAACCACTCCTCCAAATAAAGGTTAATGAAAATTTTAATACAGTATCAAACCCACTCCTAGCACACATAGATGTCTAGTCTTGCAAGCATCATGTGTTAGATATCCATTCTAAGCATGAGGGGGTGTAGAATTAAGGATGGTTTATATACATGAATGATCACATAACCTAAGTCCCTAAGGTTTTAAGTGAAGATATGATGTAAAAGTCCTCATGTATATCACTCTTCTTATGAAATAAAGGCTTCCGAAAATTTAGCATGGTATCAAAGCCTACCTAGTTCGATATTGAGCTTTCCCACAAAAATTTAACATGGTATCAAAGCCTACCTAGTTCGATATCAAAGAGTAAGGGGGGTGTATTAGAGTTGTTAAATTCCCGCTCAATTAGGAACAAAGAGTAAGGATAGTTTACATACAAGAGTTGACCTACAACCCAATGCTTTAAGGTTCTGGGTGAAGATATCGTGCTCCTCTTGCAAATAAATCAGTCCTCCTCTTAAATGGATAGTAAATAAAAATTGAACATGGTATTAGAATCTCTCCAGTTTGATGTCGGGCTTTACCACAAATGTTTGTTCTTGTGGGCATCCACCAATGTTTGTTCCTACAAACTTCACGAACCAAATGTGTATTCTTGAGCATGTGGAGGTGAACTAAAGTTGTTAAGTTTCCACATCAACTAGAAACAAAGATTAAGAATGATTTATATACAAGAGGATCTATAACTCAATGCCTTAAGGTTGTAGTCGAAGATTTGAGTCTCCTTGTATATGAATCGTTCCTTCTCTCCAAGATGGAGAATTATGAAAAACTTGACACTTGGATAAGTAAAGGGTAGCTTGTGGTTTATAAATCTAGTATTGAATCAAAGTATAGAGCAATGTCAGTTTACGTTGTGAGTTGATGTTGTTAAAGCAAGTACTTAAAGATATTAAGATTGAAGAAAGTAAATACTTAAAGATATTAAGATTGAAGAAAGAAAACTTATGAAATCATCTTGTGATAGTCAAACAACTATAAATATCACTTTAAATTCAATATTTCATGAATATACAATGCATATTGAACATGATTGTCATTTTATTAGAGAAAAGATGTAACAAGGATTGATTGACATGTTAGAAGTGGAGAGCAAGTTGTTGATTTTTTTTACTAAATCATTGCATGGGTCTAGGATGTAAGTTCTTCGTAACAAATTTGCCATCATAAATATGCATGCTCCAGAGGGAATAAGAAATAATGATTAATAGTTATAATAGTTGTTAACTATATTAGAACCATATTAGAAAGTAGCATAATTATAAATTGACTATATATAAAGGGTATTAAGACCCTAAATCAATAAGCAGGGTGGCCTTGTTACCAATTTCAATGTTTACAATTTATATATGTCATTTAGTGGTGGTGGCCAAGGTTGGGCTCGAGCCTTATCTTTTTTTTAAAATCGAGCCTCAGGCAGGGATAGCATTAGGCCCCAAAGCCCGAAACTTATATGGAAGATGATGTCATTTTTTGGCAAAACGATGTCATTTTTCATTTTTTAATTTAAAAAAATTTTGGGCCAAGCCAAGTCTGGCTTGGGGCTGTGGCTCAAACTTGGGCTTTAATGCCTCAGGCCCGATCAGGCCTCAGGCCTGGATGGGCCCAGGCCAGCCCGGCCCAGCCCGATGCCACTCCTAGCCATTGATGTCACCACTTAGAAAAAGTATAGCTATCAAAAGTTTGTTGGAGAAAAAGAATAACAAAGAAACATTTCCACTGTAAAGAGACAAGAACAAGCTCCAACCTGTTTTCAGCACTCAAAATCTCAAACCGTGCACTTTCAGAACTTCGATCCCTTGTAGCCATTGCCGATGATACTGCCATGATAATGTCGCTAAAAAATTTGCTGCCAGTGCCATAAAAGAATTGCATAAATGTTTGAATATACCATGAGAAGTAATATCTCAAACTGCATATTATGCTAAACCACATATATGATGGGACGTTAAATGTCAAAATGACATTTAGAAACTGATCAGCATAAAATGACCTTTGTTGCAGAATCAGGTGGATTGAAGGCAAAACTATGGAGATTATTCACTCATCAGGAGTGATCCATGCAAATATTCCTTTTTTGTTTTGGTAAAAATCCATGCAAATATTCATTAAAGCTGCATTTAGCAAAACATTTCTACACTGTCTAGTCAACCAGACTAGCATCTGCTCCTTTTAACCACATCCATATACAAACAAGCACT
This sequence comes from Erythroxylum acuminatum, assembly GCA_026284645.1. Lineage (NCBI taxonomy): Eukaryota > Viridiplantae > Streptophyta > Magnoliopsida > Malpighiales > Erythroxylaceae > Erythroxylum > Erythroxylum acuminatum. Next base: position 25,126,385 of record JANKOD010000191.1, read on the forward strand.
TCCGCTAAATGGAAAGAACTTCAAATACTAAAGATGCAAGATTCATAAAGAATTAAAATTGGGAAAAGAAAAAATTAGTAGATCTTAGGTTTACAAATAAACACCTCAAAGAAGAGTCTAAACAATTTAAAAACTTACTCCACTGTCAAAAATTTGCACAATTTCTGAACATATGCACAATGAAAAGCATAAAACCGACACTCTGCTAAAAGATTATGCTTGGAAGAGGGAACATTGGAGGTGACAATGAAAATCTGAAGGACAAAACCAGCAAACCTTGTGAGCAAATCGGGGTCTATATCCTGCCACTGCACCTCTTCAATGATTTCCACAATGTGCTTTATTCTTTGTTTAAATTCTACGGACTCCAGAAGTTGTATATCATGGCTCAAAATAGTGCTTTCATCACTAGGAAAAATCACCTGCCCCATATGAAAACAAGTATAAAATATTTGCAGCAAGCAGGCTTTCTTGCAAATAAAACAAAATAACTGTACAAAAAGTTAAATGCAGATGTAGCCGGCTCCATCATTGTTCATTCAGGGAAACGAAGGACACACCCTTCCATTTGTAATGACAGCATTAACGCCAGATTCTAGCCCAATAAGCCTGTATAAAAATTGTTCCACCTGCACATCATTGCTTTTTCATGTATCAAAGTTTCCAACAAAAATAAAAGATGATGCTAGATATATTGGAATTTATACCTAAAGATTAAAAAGGAAACAGAAAATATGTAATGTCTATGCATTCAGATGTAGAAGAATATTAGTGCACAGGTAACTTGCAGCCATATACCTGATTCAAATGGTTCATCATCTTCTCAGCAGAAAACTCAGGAAGGCTGGATTTGTAAGCATTCAAAGGTAAATCATTGGCCTCAGCAAGCTCATAGACTTTCTCTATAAACGCTTCATGGCTTTCAACTGCTACAGAAGAAGCAACAATGTACTTTTGCTCATAGAATGAGCACAGATGGTCCAAAAATTTCAATACAGATTTTTTATGACTACATGATAACAAAGTAGTCAATAGTCAGCATAAAGTACATTATGTCATATGCAAATAAACAAAATCATACATAAAGAATGTTACAAACCTATAAGTTGAAGCAGTGATTTCAAAAACCTTAGCTAAAAGGAGTTTTGGTAAATCAGTAACTTGATTGCCAGTAAATAGGAGACCTAACCTAGCAACTTTAGATCCACCAACCTGCATCCAGACATATATAGCAAGTAGTCATGACTAATTTCTGAGTAGTGGTAAATAGGAAAACAATGATTAAGGTTTAGATGTTTATTATAAACAATAACCAGATAACGGATTCCTTCATGAAGCAATTCGATGCCCTTCCTTGTCGTTATGTCAACAGCAAGAAGATGAGTTACAGGCTTCAAATCATTTATGGCTGAAATAGTTCAATAATTAGAAAGAATAAGATACCTCAATAAATTTTCAAAAGACCAAATTTTAGTGCAGACATCATATACCAGAAAGAATGAGATATTATGATAAATTTTCAAAATACAAAATTTTAGTGCAAACGTCATATTTCTCAACAAAAATTCTGCTTACTGTCAGGAGAATGCAGGTAGTTAATATCACTAATTACTGTCTCCCCAAGCATGGTTGGAGCCAAAGAAATAAATTTGGGCTTGGTCTTGCCATCTTTAATGATCTGTAGTTGAACATCAGCAGAAAACATTTGTGAAGAATACAAAAACAGAACTATGTACAACCATTCCAAATACAAGAACGTGGAACACAAAACAATTAAGGGAATTACCTGTGGATTATAGCGGCCAATACCACTTTCTGAAAGAAATTTGTCCAAGACATCAGTGTGAGAAGTTATATGACCATAGTAAACCTGCTCTTGAATTCTAGGGAGCTCATCATTCATGGCATTCATAAGAGTACCCTGTGGGGTGGGGGGGAAATCATTCTTGTGAGCTAAAGATGAGAAACAAAATTGCATCAATCAAACACCAAAAAATTAAGTTCCAATTCCAGAAAAAATAATCAGAACAAGCACAAGCTGAAACAAGCCAACTTACAAATTTTTGGCCCATTAACTTGACAAAATGTAAGGGAACTTATACCTCATGTGTTCTTTTCAAAAGAGAACTTTCAATCAAGGAAAGTCAACTTTAAGAATAACAAACACAATCTTTGTCTCAATAGTCAATTTGCATCATACCGAACAGTTTGTATGAACTTCAAAGGAAGAGATCCAAGAAATAACAGAATTTCTCATATGCTGTAAACATAAGTTCAAGCAAAGAAATATCAAGTCAGATAAATTTTAGATTTGTTAGCATTACCTCGCTAGTATCAAGGACAAGGCCATTCATCAAGAGACAACATCTCATCTTGCCCAAACCCAACTTATTAACAAACAGGGAGCTTCCTTCAGTCATTTCTTTAAAAGGTAGCTCCTGTTCTACTTTTAGCAATATATCCTGAGGAGGTGTTTTTGCCTTTGGCCTTCATAAGCATGGTTAAAACTTTTTAAAAAGGTCACATGACTTCGAAGGAAAATGAATCCAAAAGCAAAAGTAAACAAAGTAACAAAAATGTTTTGAACTCACAAGATAGTTTCCACGAATGCCCCTTCCACATGGTGAACTTCAGGAGCATCATCCACGAGATCTGCTGACTCGAGACGTAGCTTGTTGACCTGGAAATATTTGTAAAATAAACACTGCTTATTCATATTGAAACTTGCTAAAAGAATCCAAATACCTCATTATCCAACAAAGCCCAGCAACCAACATAAAATGCAAGCATGGTTAGGACAATCATTCAATTTAGACAAGGTCAAGTCTGTGCCATTTAAAGTTGACCAATAGCTTCAAATGTTTTCAGTTCAAAAGCATTTTTTTAATAAAAGTTCTTCGTGCATGTGGGATATTCAATGCTTAACTCTTGCTAAGCAGATCCTAAGAGAAATAACATATAAAGCAAATCCTTCAACACTCAAAATAATAGGTGCATTCAGAGCTCATAAAAAAGATTCTTTGAAGCAGATAGATGCCATTTCTAAATTGCACCCACATATACAAAGCATAGAAGAATTCTGTAATCTAGATTCATTTGATTTTCAGAATTATCCAAATTCATTTGCACCTCTAGCAAACATCACCCTGTGGCTTCAAGTCCAGGAATTTTCCAACAGCAACCAGAAAAGGTTTACCTTTAGGCAAATAAAACATCTCATTTTTTACATAATCATCATCATTCACGACAAAGCAAACTTTAGGATTTGAACCCAACATGCAGGAAATACAGGCAAAAAGTAAACAGAATGACTATATTGGTTCTATTAGACAAAGAAATGTTGAAATTGTATATATGACTAAGATTGCAGCAAAACTCTTACATTGCTCAGAAATTGGAAAGCTGTTAACGTGCCATAATTTTCTTTGATATACACAAAAAGACTTATGATCTGCAAGGCAAATTGTAGCACTATAAGAATCATAATCTTAAGAAGCAATAAATAAATCCACAAGTGTAGACATCAAAGGACTATCATCTGCCTATATACAAAGATTGATAGGTCAAAAAAGTAAGAATTATTAGAGAAAACACATTATTGTTTTGAATTCTATTCACTAGAGCACCTAGCAACACTTCTTTATAGATGTTAAACAAGGGTCAAGAACTATTCAGACAAGATATGTTTAAAACGAGGTGGCATACAACATATTGATTAACAATGTCACAAACTTTTTTAGGACAAAGAAAGAGTTTTTAGAAAGTACAAGTGCGTGTGTCATATTCATGAAGTATAGTTTCAATTTTTTCATTACTTTCTTATATGTAATCATTGGTTACAATATTCTATATAGAGAAAAAATGATTAAGCCACAATTACTAAATCTGTTTTACCATCACTTCATACATTTGCATAAACATAATTAACTCTTCTGGAACTAGGATTAATAAAAAATTATCAAATAACTACAGTATACATCTTAATTATTCTACATCTTTACACATACATATATATGTTGGTATGAAAATGGTTAGGAATGAAAATTGGTTTTGTTAATTTGTTAATTATTTTCCTTAAATAAGGAATTAAAATATTTTATTTTTAGATTCTCCTTGTTGGCTTGGCATTCAAGTCAATTAAAGAATAATAACAATCATTGTCAGGGTAGGATTCCACTTTTATTCAGGTATTTTAAGTTAAAGTCCTTATTTACATAGGATAAGCATTAAGAAGGTAAAAGCTATATGGGATTGAATGTTTCAATTCTAAGGAAGAGGAGAGAGCTTTCAGGTTATGAATTTCAAGGAGAAAGTATAATGCTTTCTAATCTAAGAAGTGTTTCTTAGATTCTAAGAGTGATTTCTATACAATAGGTGTGATGCCTAGTTCTTTATTAACCCTCATGTGATTTCTAATAGTTGTTAGATTGAAGTTAGTAATTTTTAGGTAAAGCATTTTGAACATGTCTTCCTGATTTGACCTTAATACGGAAACTTTCATATATACTATATTTCATTTAGCTCTTCTTTTTAGTATAAGATTATGTTCCCTTTTCAATTTCCAATGAACATGGAAGCTGCCATCTGTCTGTTCTACATCATTAAGACACTTGGGCATATATACATAATGGGAAGAACGTGCTTGAGAAACAGTGAATTTAAGACCTAGAGTTTCTTTAAATAAGAAGGAAAATCAAGAGAATTAACGTCAAAGAACATAGAGGAAGCACATACCAAACTGGACAGATCGTCAGTTTGTCCATCATTCTTCATTGTAGAAAAATGAAGGCCATTGGGTTGCTTCTCAGTCTCCTTAATGAACTTCATAGAATATAGTATGAGCCCAAATCTTATGGGAAAGTTGTTCTCAAATAAAGAAAGAATCATATCAATGGACTGCAAGCGAACAAGAAAGAGTTATTTTCAGGGCTATGTAATAATTAAACAAAAGGGGAAATCAATATCGAATATCAGAATAATGATTTGCCTCAAGGCCACAACTGGTTGCTGGATCAAGAACATAAACTGCATGGAACAGGTTCTTGCGGATATAGCGTAGTTGCCCAGGGAAGACGGGCATCAAAATCTTCACAAAAAGGATTAGCATCATTGTCAGAAGAATATGCAAGGGTAGCAATTGTAGTCTTAAATAAATAAATTTCACAAATAATACATTACCTCGTTTATATTGCTCCGCCAGCGCCTATACATAGCATCTTCCTCCAAATTATTAAGATAATGAACATGGATTGAACGAAAATCAATGCGGTACATATTGGACTCGGGAGGAGGAAGTGTTGACAGAAGTTTCCTTATTGGGACAGGAGGGATCTACAAATATTAACAGTGTGAAGAATTTAATGTCACATGAAAATATTAAGACCACCAGCATGTGAATGTAAACAGAGACACACAAAAAAATTAAGGTGTTGTACTCTTATGAAGACTAGACCCTTGGAGCCATTCCCAGGAAAGTAAGATTGGCATACAGAGGTCCACTTAAGCATGGTAGCCAATACTCAGTCATGGGGGATAGTATAATGAAAGTAAGATTACAACAAGAAGGAAGTGAAATCAATCTGTTCTTCTTAGTGACATTTAAAACTCCTCGAAGAGTTGAACACAAAGTTTGACTTGGCTCTCAGTAGCAAAACACGCTCAAATAATACCAAAATTAAGTGAATTTCTTTACAGATTGTAACAGAGTATGATATCCTAAGTGAACCACTTAGTTGCAGTTCTTCTCCAGTAAACTAAACAAAATAACAGTGTTTACGTCCAATAGGTATACCAAATTAGACAATGCCATACTCATTATACCCATAAATAGAAATTTAGCGCTCTTCACCTTCAGTTTTGAAAATTGATCAGCTAGTGACAACTCTTGCTGGACCAGATCAATAAGCCTGTTAAAAAAGCAGGAAAAGAATATAATCAGCTAGCATTCAAGTACTATGTTAAAGCAATGAAATCATATAATTTTTAACGAAGGAAATTCCTCAGGTTGGGAAAATGCCAAAATTTAAAAAAAAACTATGTATGATAATTAAAAATGACATTTATCTCAGATGAATGTAGTCCCCACCAAGTAACTTTTTGAGGGCCATAAAACTAAAAACAAACTGCTCATAACCAATTATATAGGCTAGAAAATAACTAAAAATACCTCTTCTTGATCAATAACTAACGGTTGCAACCAAACCTAACCAATCAATTTGTTGCCCATACTGCTTAAATTACAAAAAAGAGAACAAAGTAGCATCTATAGAGCACTGAAATCGAAAAGAAATAAGTGTCTGCTGAGCTCCACTATCAAACTGAGAACAAAAAAGTGTACAAAATACAACATAAAGCCATATTTTGAAAATGAAAACATACATATCCAGCCACAGAAATTGTCAATTGCAGCATTTTAGAGTAAGGAATGGTATCAACTATGCAGACTTGAAATTTAGAAGAAATGATAAACAATACTTTGTGACTCATTAACATAACCATCTTCTGCAAGGAAAAGAGTGGAAATGATTCAGTAAAAGAAAAATGCATTACAGGAAAAGGTCAATGTCTTCGATGTTGATTAAAGCACCATTCAGAGCCATCAAAGACTTGCCCGGAGGGATCATTCTCTGGTTTGCAGTTATCTCATCTTTAACTGAATCATTGAGCTGCAAAATTTCAACATTCAGCAATTCAGATGATGGAAACTACCAAATAACTTTATTGGGGTAAATACAGCTCTTATGGACATTATCAAACTTAGTATAGCATTGTGTTTATTTACCTTCATACGAGACAAAGAAGACACGATGCCAGGAAAATTTTGGTTGATTTCTTGCATTGACTGCAAAGGATCAGATGCCTGCACTATTCTTTGTGCTGTTTGATGTCCTAGATCTGTTTAAAAGAAAACCATCAGTAAGCGTTCAAGTGTCTTCAACTGTAAATAGAAGTGAAAACCTGTGGATACCCTTCAATTCCCAAACATCAAGGGTATCAGAAATCGTTGATGACAAAAGAAAGTCCCTGAAAGCCATTATTTCAGCTGTATGTTCAGGCTTACGTTCCTGCAAGTAACCATAAATAAATAACCGCCTCTAAAATAAGTAGGATGGTAGTTTGTACATCAAGAAGGATAATCAGAAAATAAGGTTCAAAATAAATAATCTTATGACAATTAGAGGAACATTTTTTAGCTTTAAGAGTAACTTTTTAACTCATTTTAAGGTTTGAAAGCAATAAGAGTTGTAAATGAAAAGGAGCTACAGTCAAAAGCAGCAAGAAGCATTTGATTGAATTATGAAAGTAAAGCTAATGTATGGGAAACGCAATGTGAAACATATTGTATGTCATAGCAAATCATACTAGATGATATGGTGAACATAACAACGATCAAGATTCGAAGGATCATTTTTCTTTAAGTTCTATGGGAAAAAACATGTTTTCATTTGGAAAATAATAGGCAAAACCTTTGCAGGAGAATTTAATCAGAAAATGATAGACATGGTATAAATAAGTTTTTAAGGAAGACAAACCAATATTTTGGAAAAGATGAATCCTCTAACATCCTGGCTGAGATCTTCTATCCGGGGATCCTCCAATGTAACACCTGCAGTTTAACTTGATAACTTTCACGACAAGGTACCCAAGAAAAGCTTCAAACATGGGATGCAATCAACTTGCAGAATAATTTTACAAATACCACACCATGCCCTTAAATTAAGTATCAACCATTCAGAATAAGTGGTAAACAATGCAACTATCACTGGCAATATCCAATAAAAAAGTCCAGGATACTAATTTTGTGAAAATATGTAGTGTATTCTACAGTTTTGTGGATAGTATTCAGATTTCCAAACAAGCTGAGGATTTAAACGAGATTTCCTCATTCAGCAATCAGAATCACAACTGTATATGATATCATGGCTCATACACGATGAACTTTCGAAGTTTGAACATGAGTTTTAAACCAGAAACAATCACTGAATCGGCCTCCTTACCTTTCTTTATTGCACTGTCATCCATAGCTTTATATTCCATGTTCTTCAGAGCAAGCTCCACACCATAGCCACCCAAATTTAAGGAGTCTTTTGCACCAATGGCACCACAATAGCCAGCTTTTGTTTCACAGCCAGAGGGTAAAACAGGTCTAATGACATATTTCACTCTCCCCTAAATGTTTTAAAATTTGTCAGTATCAAAATTGTGACAATAATAATAAGCACAAGTAAATGTCTAGGAGGTGTGCCAGCATGCAGTGCTCACACCTACATAAATCAGAACCTCATTGACATGTTGGTTGAATTGTTTTGTATTGACCTTGATATAAAAAATGTGGAACCAGATATTTGCATCAAGATTTCCCACATCTTGCACAAATGTTAATGTAGGTGTGAGATTGTACATGTCTGGGTGTGGATATGAGTGTGGATATATAAGTGTTAATATGTTAATATACTTAGTTTAGATTCATATCAACAACTAATACACTCAAGTGAGCATCAGGCAGAACCTAAATTGGTCAATAAGAGACAAGAAATATATAGCATATGAAACATGCCAAGAGGTGAAGATAATAAGCGTTAACAAGGGGCATAAAATAGAAAACCATATTTCTCTTCAAATCTGCACAAATAATTAAGCAACTGTCAGATCAATGTGTCATATGGATGCTTGGGAATACATTCCATAACTGTTATGACTAAACTTATGATTTACATATAGAGTCTATGGTTTAATTCAAAGTTGCAAATGCAGCAGATGGCTAAAGTCAGATTTGTCTAACACAGATCAGAATGCAATGCCATCCTGACTCTTGAAGTTGTAAATAATAATATGTCCAGACCAGTTCTCTTAAATAACTTTTGAGAGCCTAAACAAGGCTACACCAACCATCCCGGCCAAAACTGAAAAGAGAAAAGAAAACCTGGCCATTAATAGGTAAGTCAAAATTACAGCCATCTAAAGTGATAGGTAGTTGTATTTGAGTTGCAATTTTTCCCTAAAGTTTGTGGAACACTTAAATACCAGACCAACCAAACTCCTATCCAAAGAAAAAGATTTAGGAAACAAACCTGCTCTATACAAATACAATCTCTTGTCTCTATTATTTTGTATCGTATGCAAAAGGAATCATGTAAATCATTATTATGAACAAAGTAAAAAGCAAGCTCATCAATTCAAGCCAAATATTTAAGAAAAACATGAGCATTTTCCAGAGGCAAGAAATTCAAGCTGATGAGAAGCTCCAAAACTTAAGAAGAAGACCTCTTTGGCAGCTTCCACAAGGATGACATGAAACTGCCGAAAGCAATCAGTTCCTAGAGCCCCATACAAGATAGCTACTGGACTTCCAGTGCGAGAATTAAAATGGACATGATCAAAATCAAATAGTTCAGGCTGCTGTATTGAGTCACCTGCACTGGCAACAGAAAAGTAAACAAATAAGTTTGGGGAGGGGTTCACTGCGATGATGAGAAGCATGTTGTATGAGAGAGAACGTAGTACTTACAGCCCAGCTGGACCGTTAAGCCAGGTTAGTAAATCTGCGGAGTCAAATAACAGTGTCTCCCCTACATCAACCCAACAGCATTTCCCACCAGGACTTCTAGGATTCACACTGACAATCAAATGGCCCGACTTTTTGCCATCATTATTCTCATTAATATCCGCAACTTCTCCACTGCCGTTCCTTGAGATACTATCATCTGAAAGTGGGAAGGAAGAGAGAGAGTCCTCCGCTATCTGACGGTAAAGAACCAATCTTGGAGAAGCTGACCTCAGTATAAGAGAGAATTCAAACAGCGAAGCCAATGGTTCACTTAAAAGTGACTTTCCATGGTTTACAATGGTTTTGATGCAATCTTTAGCAGTATAGGAAGAGGACGAATCCTTCTCAGTGTGAAGCCAGCCTTCAGTGAACTCCCAATAAAGGTCTTTCCATTCCTTAGATAGCAATTCACTGTGCCAATAAGAATGAAGATTAACAACATCAAAACAATGTTGAAAGACCTGACTGACATGAAAGAAACCATTTGATAACTCATGACAACGCTCACAACAAAATACCAACTTAAAATCCTAATTCCCCAACAGACCACAGTAATTAAAGAATAGGGAGGGACTTATTACCCAGCTTCTAACAAGACAGGAGTACCCTCCCACTTGGCTCGGAGACCAACTTGAACGTTCTTGGGTTTTAGACTAATGTCTCCAACAACCGAAACAATCCCACCAAAACCCACAGACACTATCATCACATTCACAATCACAACACACAAACGGGATCCAAAGCCAGTTCCCATTTGGATGAATACAGAACAGGGTCGAACGGTTCAAGATGAAGTGCGCTTCTGAAGTAGATCCAACATTGACAGGTAGAGATTTTTGGGTGGGAAAAAGAAGACGGGCGATCGAACAGGAGCTAAGGGAGTTCGCGGTACTGCGAGGACACTCAGTGAGTCCTGTTGTTTTGAGCGTAGGTTTTGGTTGTACTTCTGCGTAGGAGACCCTATGGCAACGTCATAAAATGTCACGTGGTTGACCTGCCTTTGCCAACGGCTTCCCACGTCAAGTCGTCTGATTCACTTCTATTTTTCTGATTTTTTTTCTATTTTTATTTCTTATTTTTAGTTTTTAGTTTTTATTTTTTTAAAACTCATTTAATTGAAATTTGTAATATAAAAATTGAAAACAAAAATCTTCATTTTTTGCACAACTTTTAAATAATTCATCACTTTGTCCATACATTCTAATATAGTTGTGTATAACACAACAATCAATAACGATGTTTTTTTGTTTCTTTGTATCATAACTTGACATGTTTTAAGTACAGGGAATTTTGCTTTTAGAACGCAAAAACATCTTTCAATAATATTTCTTAATGAAGAATGCCTGTAGTTAAATAATTCCTGTGGACCTTGAGGTCTTCCTCTGCCTCTATAATCTCGCA
>JANKOD010000191.1:25137432-25148113 GCA_026284645.1 Erythroxylum acuminatum
AATTTATTTGAATTTTATACATTTTAAAAATATTTTTAAATTTAATTATATTTATTAATAATTATTAAATTAAATTAAATTAAGATATTTATAATTTTGTAATAATTAATTTTAATCAATTAAATATATAATGATAGTAAATTAAATAACATATGTTTTTGTTTTATGATTCAATTCTACTTGGTTGTTTTCTTAGTGCGAACTTTTGTTGTAAATTGTAATAATTTGAGAATTAAAGATATTTATTGTTCTTTTTATTGGATATTTTATGTAATTATTATTTATTATATAATGAAAATTAAAATTGTAATATTTTAAATACTTTGTATTATTCTTAATTTTATATTTGTATGATGATGATTGTCTTTTTCATATAAATTGCGGTTATTATTTATATGTGAAATATATGAAAATTATTGTTATTTTATAATAATTGTGATTATTATTTATTATTATGATTTTTGGAGAAAGGGTTAAAAGTATACAGTACAACTGCACAATATAACAATGGACTATTTTGCAATAATAAAAATTCAGGGACTATTTCATAAATTTAAAAAATTACCCGAAACGATACCTGGTATTGATCGGTATCGGTACGGTACCGTAGTAGAACCCAATCCGATACCAAGTTCGGCATGGTGTCGCAACATTGCTTCAAACACTAAAGAACAATTAATTGTTCTTGCGAGAGAGTAAATGCGTATTTGGGGCTCGCCAAGTGGAATATTTGGGTTATACAATCTCGGAAGGGGGAGTAGCAATTGATCCCCGGAAGTTCAAGACAATTGAAGATTGGCTTAAGCCTAAGTGCATTAAGGACCTACTGGGGTTTCTGGGAATCAGTGGTTACTATCGAAGGTTTATTAAAGTGTATGGGATGTTGGCGAAATTGTTAATTGAGTTGCTTAAGAAGGAACGTCTAATTAGTTGGGAATGGCAGCAAGAGGAACAAACAACCTTCGAGAAATTAAAAGAAGCGATTTTGTCAACTCTGGTGTTGACGTGACCGGACTTTTCAAAAACCTTTGTAATACATACTGACACAAATGGGTAAGGGATCGAGGTTGTGTTGCAAAAGGAAGGTCATCCCATCGCCTTCCTCAGTAAATCGCTAGCGAGGAGACACCATGGCTTTTCTACCTACGAAAAGGAATTCTTGGTAGTGATAAAGGCCATCAAGCACTGACATCACTATCTAAGTTTCTGACCATTCATAGTTACAACAAATCATTGGAGCTTAAAATATTTGTTTAAGCAGCACCTGTCTACTCTATTCCAACAATCGTGGTTTCCGAAGCTTCTCGGCTACAACTTCGAAGTGCAATATCGGAGTGGTAAGGAGAACGCTACTGTAGATGCTCTCTCAAGAATTACTAGTGCACAAATGTTGATGATTTCTGTAACATACATGGTGAATTGTTAGAGGAGATTAAAAAGAGTTTGCAAGAAGATAGAGACATTCAAGGTATAATCCGAAAGCTAGAATCTAATAGTATTAAATCCAATGCCTATGAATGGAAGGATGGGTTATTGAGGTGGAAATGACGTTTAGTAATGGGAAATATCCGTCAACAGATCATCGGATATTAGTCATGATGACGCCATAGAGGACATGCAAGTGCAGTGGCTACTACGAAGAAGTTACATAGAGGCATTCTGACAAGAATTTAAGGTTGGAGACATGGCCCGGTTAAAATTACAACCCTATAAACAATATTCTTTACAGAGGAGGACTAATAAGAATTTATCTCCACTTTATTACGGACCATATAAGGTGATCCAGCGTATCGGAGAAGTGGCATATAAGCTGGAGCTTCCACCAAAGGTAGAAATACATCCGGTGTTCCATGTATCTCAGTTGAAGAAGGCACCCACTGAGCAAGTTCGAACTTCCTCATCACTACCCGAGTTCCTTACACCAGTTAAACTTGTACTAGTAGCAGTAATGGACCAACGAATGACAAAAAGGAATAATCGAGCAGTCATACAGTTGTTGGTTTGATGGTCGGATGACGAGAACGCTAGTGCAACATGGAATATCTCTTTAACCTCCAAAGACGTTTCCTGAAAGTCAATCTCATAGACATATACATTAAGGGGAAAGGAATTGTTGTAGAAGATTGATGAGGACGACGACGCTCGCGTGGGGAACAACGAAAGCCCTTCTAAATTTTAATTAGTATTGTACGAAATGTTTAAATAAACCTAAGGGTTGATGTCCTGTACCTGAGTATACTAGATAATTCACACATATGTTAAAGTCGCTTCTAACGACTACATGGATATGTTTGTTATGAATGGAATGAATATGTTTCTCTCTCTCTCGTGAAACTTCTGTAATTCTTTCCCTCTCTCTAAAACTATTCTTATGTTACTTTGAATGAATAATACGCGAGATTTACGATTCATGTGGTTGTATTAAAACTTTATCAATATAGTGCATGTTGTAACTTGTAAAATTCTCCCCAAAATTCTTTACTATAATCATCTTGTTCTTTTATTTGAAAATGTATTTTAAGTTAATGGTGGGAATTGAAAAATATATTTGGACTCATATCAAACTCCATTATATTTATTTTGTTCCATTTATTAAGAATTAGTTGGACCCAATATCTTATAATTTATTAGATTTTAGAAATTTTTGTCCAATTTAAATTAAAATTATATTGAATTTAAGATCTTAAATTTGACAAAATTTAATCAAATTAGATGCCCATCCCTAAAACAGGTTATGGGTTATTAGTTGGTTATGATATATTCCTAATACTAGTTAAACACAAAGGAACGAATATCGTTCTATACCGGCCGGAAACCAGTGTTTTTCGTTCGGTACCGGCCGGTATGTACAATACCGGGACATACCAGTCGGTACCGTGAATTTCGGAAAGGCGGAGGACCAATTTACAAATTTAAAAAATTTAACCCTAAAAAATCATCCCCTGACTTTGCGCTCTCACTCTCGCCTCTCGCCGCCGCCGCCACCATCACTGTTTCCCCCGTCTCTGTCTTCTCCACTCCCCCGTCTCTGTCTCTCATCCTTCCCTTATCCTCCTCGGCTCCTCCCTTGTCGTCCCCCGAAGATGCCACCGTCTTCAACCTTCCTCCACGGGGATCCAAAGACGTCACCGCTACATCGCACCACGTTGTCGCTAGTCGCTCCTGAATGTTTGAAGGAGGAGAGAAGGTCACAGCTCGGGCACATCTATACGAGAAGCCACCGAACGCCTCTGTCCCGTCACCCAACCCGAAGAGCCGAAGCAAGTGAATTATTTTTGGGTGTGTTTTTTTTTTCTGTTTTTGAATTTTTCCTACTTAATTGCATTTTTTACTGTGTTGGATTGAAATTGGATGATGGATTTCTGAATCGGTTAGATGATAGATTTGGGAATTGGTTGGATGTTGGAAATTAGTTTTCTGATGTGCAATTTGCGTGTATCTGAATTGGTTGGATATTGGAATTGAATTGTTGAATGCTAACGGTTTTGTTTTGTCATTTGTGATCTGAATATTGGAAATGGAATTATATCAATCATGGTGATGACTGATGAATGAGTTGTTTCACTTGTTTGGTTGTTCTGTTTAGTTATAAAGAATAAAGATTGGTTGTTCTGTTTGGTTATAAAGAATCATAAATTTATAGTTTGTTTTTGGACGAATGAAAATTATGAAATGCACTGCTTGCCTTATTGAATATTGATTCTGAAACTTAGAAAGTTGAAATTGAAAAAAAAACTTAAATTTAAAACATACATAAACTGATAATATTAAAGTTATTAAAGTTGTAAAATTGCAAAAACTTAAATCATTAATTGACAATTAATGTTGTATGTTGTAAGTTTGTAAGTTGTAAATCAAAATCATATTTTATTTTTAATATTTGGGTATTAACTTAAGGTAAATAATTAGTTGAGTATAAAATTATACAATTGGAAATTAATAATAAATCGGTTGTAGTTAATGACAATATTTGCCTATTTGGGTATTAGTTTTGGGTAAATAATTAATTGAGTATAAAATATGTTGAACTTGAATTAATTGGTAATATATATGTGTGGGCGGGGTATCATAAATATTTATAATAGATAATGTGTGAAAATAGTGATGTAATAAATGTATCTCAAAAATAACTTTTTTGTTTTCAAATTGTGAATATGTTGTTATTGTAGGTTCCAATCATTTATACTTAGACTTATTAATAAAAATTAAAAATTGTAAAAGTAACTTATATATTTAAGAACGAAATATAGAATGGTGTATATAATATTATGGTTTGTTAGAAATGAAAAGAAGATTCAAAGCTTTAAATAAGGGAAAAAAGCATTTCCAAAGAAGTTATATCCTTCAACTTGATCCTTATGTTATGAATATATCTTTCAACTTGATCATCATGTTATGAAAATATGTGTATGAACAATTGTATAAGATGTGTCATTCATTATTTGGCAATTATGTAAATCATATCATACCCTTCGACTTGATTTTCATGTTTTAAACTTTGAATTGAAATTGTTGAAAATTGTTGGAAATGGAAATTGTTTATGTATGATTTGTGAAAATTGGAAATGGAAATTATTGAAAATTGTTAGAAATGGAAATTTTTTTATGAATGTATTGTGATTATTGGAAATGAAAATGGAAATGGAATTATGATTATGAATGTTTTGTGATTATTGGAAATGAAAATTGTTGAAAATTGTTGAAAATGGAAATTGTTTATGCATGTTTTGTGATTGTTGGAAATGGAAATTGTTTTATGAATGTTTAGTGATTAATGGAAATGGAAATTGTTGGAAATTGTTGGAAATGCAAATAGAATTATTAATGTTTTGTGATTATTGGAAACGGAAATCGTTGAAAATTTTGGAAATAGAAATGGAAATTGTTGGAAATGGAAATGGAATTATGAATGTTTTGTGATTGTTGGAAATGGAAATTGTTAAAAATTGTTGAAAATGGAAATGGAATTATGAATGTTTTGTGATTAATGGAAATGAAAATTGTTTGTGTATGTTTTGTGATTGTTGGAAATGAAAATTGTTGAAAATTGTTGGAAATGGAAATGGAAATTGTTGGAAATGGAAATGGAATTATGAATGCTTTGTGATTGTTGGAAATAGAAATTGTTGGAAATGGAAATGGAATTATGAATGTTTTATGATTAATGGAAATGGAAATTGTTTATGTATGTTTTGTGATTGTCGGAAATGAAAATTGTTGAAAATTGTTGGAAATGGAAATGGAATTATGAATGTTTTGTGATTGTTGGAAATGGAAATTGTTAAAATTTGTTGAAAATGGAAATAGATTTATGAATGTTTTGTGATTAACGGAAATGAAAATTGTTTGTGTATGTTTTGTGATTGTTGGAAATGAAAATTGTTGAAAATTGTTGGAAACGGAAATGGAAATTGTTTTATGAATGTTTTGTGATTAATGGAAATGGAAATTGTTTATGTATGTTTTGTGATTGTTGGAAATGAAAATTGTTGAAAATTGTTGGAAATGAAATTGGAAATTGTTGGAAATGGAAATGGAATTGGAATTATGAATGTTTTGTGATTGTTAGAAATGGAAATTGTTGATGTATGTTTTGTGTAATTATATATGTTGAATGTTTTGAATTATTAGCTTTTGACTTATAGTGAATTGGGTTCCATGAAATTGAATTGTGTGTAATGTAATCATACAGAATGAGTTATATTATATAAGATGGATATGCATATTGTGTACTGAAATTGTGTGTTATTTATTTTTGTATATGTATTCATTTATTTTTAAAGATAAATGGAAGAAAGTTCAAGTACTCCTGATCAATCTACTTTTGGAAGATACAATGATCCAGCTTGGGCTCATGCTGCATTGGTTCCCGGTATGAGAAACCCTACTATTTGCTTGTTTTGTAACAAGCATATGAAAGGTGGAAGAATCACCCGATTAAAAAAATATTTAGTTGGGGTAAAGGAGATGTGGAACCCTGTAAAAATGTAAGTCATGATGTGAAGTGACAGATGAAAACATTGCTTGATGAATATCAATATGAGAGACTTAGAAGGGGAATGTTGAATTTTGACATTGGTAGTGGAAGTTCGTTTTCTAGTTTCCATGGTGATTTTGGAAATGTTGAAGGTGGAAGTGGTAGTGGTAGTGGTAATGGTGATAGTAGTACTGATAGTGTTCCATCTTAGGCTCAAGAAGAAGTACCTGAACCTGATGTAAGGAAGAGAAGAAGGCAAGTGACTAGTTTCTTTGCACCACGAACAACTTCTGGAGCCCAACCTTTAATTCGTAATACAACGCAATCAAGAGATGTGGCTCATAATGTTGATATAGCAGTGGCTAGATGGTGGTATGATACAGGTTCATCATTCAATGCTTTTTAGTCTTATTATTATCAACCTATGATGGATGCAATAGCCTCTTATGGTTCAGGATACATAGGTCTTTTGAAGTTGTCAATGATGTAGGGCCGGAAAATATTGTTCAGTTTATTACTGACAATGATTCCGCTTATAAAGCGGTAGGAAAAAGGTTGCAGAATACGTATAATTCATTTTTTGGACTTCTTGTGTTGTACATTGCATTGACCTAATGCTGAAGAATATAGGGGATCCCATGCATTTTTCTGTTATTGATGAGACTATACAGAAAGCTAAAAAGGTGACAAAGTTCATTTATAATTGTGCATAGGTATTAAATTTGATGAGAAAGGAATTTATCAATGGTAGAAATTTGTGATGTCCTGCTGTGACAAGATTTGCAACAAATTTCTTATCACTTCAGTCTTTTGTTTCGATGAGGAAAGAGTTAAGACAAATGTTTACAAGCGATAAGTGGATTGCATCTCAACATGTAGTGGATTGCATCTCAACATGTTAGGTCTAATGCTGGAGTGGAGGTTTTTAATATTATACTAGAAGATAGAGAATTATGGTCTCAATGTTAATTTGTTATTCGAGTTTGTGAGCCTTTAGTGAGGGTGCTTCGCTTGGTTGATAGTGAAGAAAAGCTAACAATGGGTTATATTTTTGATGTCATGGAGAGAGCGACAGAAGTAATCAAGGCCAATATGAAATATAGGCCTTCTTTATACACACCATATCTTTCAATCATTAATGAGAGAAGGGAAAGACAACTTTCTTCTCCATTGTTTGCAGCTGGGGCATTTTTGACTCCTAGTGTCTATTTTAAACTGGATCTTACTAAGCAAACTGAAGTTAATAGAGGAATGCTTTTAACTATTATAACAATTGTTAGCATTGACGCGATGCAAGATCTTTTAAGCTCACAAATGAAGCTTTACAGGTTGTCTTATGAGGATTTTAGAATGCCGATTGCTATTCGACAAAGAGGGAAACTTTTTCAAGGTATTAATTATTTCCTTTTTCTTATTTGTTGAAAAATAATTATCACTTTATTTTGTTTATAACACTATTTTTGTTATCTTATGACTTATAGTTTCTTGGTAGGATCAATTTGGAAATGGTGTTCTAGAATTGAAAAGGTTTGCAATTCAAATTTTAAGTCAATGTGTGAGTGCAACAGGTTGTGAACAAAACTGGAGCATATTTGAATTTATCTACTCAAATAAAAGGAATATATTGGAGCATAAGAGGTTTTTTTTTGGTCGAAAAAGAGATTCCATTAAGAAGAAACACTGAGTTCAAGTACAACAATACAGCAGGAAAATAAGAAGGAAGAAGCAAAACACTCAAGCGAACTAACATCAGTAGCCTCACTAGCATCTCACTTCAAACCTCAACAATCAGGGCGGTGCTGGCAATCCATCTCGGCCAAGATGCCAACCAAAGAAGATGGGGGTGATAATACCCAATTACCTAAGCACATCTTCTTCCGGGCCTGCTTTGCTAACCAATCAGCTGCTCTGTTAGCTTCCCGATTAATTAGCACAAAGTCAATACCCTGTAAATGCTATAATCTATACAGTATGTTCGAAATGTATGGATGAATTTTCCATTTGCCATTCCCTTTATTCTTAAGAATTTCGGATTGCACAATGTGTGAATCCAATTCAATCTGTACATTATGATACCACTGCCTTTCCAACAACTTCACTCCTTCATACACAGCCCTAGCTTCAGCCTCAAGTGCGGAATCTGCAGTGCAATCTGAAGCTAGACCATCCACAATAGATCCTTCAGCATTCCGAAGTAGCACTGCCCAACCTGCATTGTCAGCTTTAAAAGAGCCATCACAATTCAATTTCAAAAAACCAGCAGCAGGTGCAGTCCAATAACTCTGCTGAGATGGCATCTGCTGCAGTCCCTCCTGTAGCCGTATAGAGCTACACTCATTCAACAAAGCAATGCTTTTCTCTATACATTTAAACGGATCAGGGCTAACCTTCTGAAAAACCACCTTACACCTCTGCTTCCAGATATTCCAAAGCAAAGCAGCAATAAACATCATAGGAGAAGAACCAGAAACAGACTTCGTAAAAGACTCACTCAATTCCTGCAGCCATGCATCTAAAGAAGACAACCCTTCCCTTGAGATTTGTAACCCCAAGGCACTACCAAACCACACACATTGTGTCTAAGGGCATAATAGCAGCATATGCTCAATAGTCTCAGATTCACAACAACATATAGGACACAAGGGATCAGTGTGCACTGATCTATGGACCAAATTAGAGTTAGTAGGCAATATATTTCTAAGGGCTTTCCAGAGAAATACCTTAACCTTGGGTGGGAGAGTGATGTGCCAAATCCATTGCCAAAGAGACCTGTCCACCAAATGAGAAGGGGTTGCTTTACCAATATGTGAATCCACTGCAGCTTGTTTCAATATCTGATAGTCCACTTTAACTGAATAAACCCCATTGGCAGCTACTGACCAAATAAATCTATCTGAAGAACCTTTACCACATAAAGGAATGCTTTGGATCTGTCGCTGCTGGTCTTCAGTAAGATAGTCACTCACAGCCTCAAGCTTCCATTGTTCAGCATGGGAATCAATTAAATCTGCCACTTTCTGAGGAGCACCAAGAGGGAGGCCTTCAGGTTTAGGCACTGATCTACTCTGAATCTAAGGTTCCTCCCAAATATTGATGCTTCGACCATCCACAACCTGCCACTGAATATGCTGCTTCAAGAAGTCCCGCCCTGCCAACAAACTAGTCCAAATCCAAGAAGCATGAGGCCCTTTTTTTGCATGCAAACAAGAGGTTTTAGGAAAGTACAATCCTTTTAACACCCTTGCCCATAATGCATTCGGATTTGTAAACAGCCTCCAACACTGACGTGCAAGCAGAGCAATATTCAACAGCTTCATGTCTTTAAACCCCATACCTCCAGTCCTTTTACTTGCTGTCATAGTGAGCCAACTAGCCCAATGGATCTTATGCTTTTGATCCTTTTGCCCCCACTAGAAATTAGTCAGCACAGCATTAATCTCTTCACAGGTTTTTGCTGGGAATTTGATACAGAGCATCAAGTAAATAGGCATAGCACAAGCCATTGATTTGATAAGTACCTCCCGTCCACCTTGACTGAGCAATTTGGTCTTCCACCCATTCATCTTCTTGATAATCCGCTCTTTGATAAACTCCACTGCTCTTCTCTTCGTCTTTCCCCAAAAATTAGGCAATCCCAAATAGGTGCCAGGATTAGCAGCTTCAGGAATGCCCAGAAGCAGCTTCAAATCATTCCTCTTGCTCTCAGGTGTATTAGAGCTTAAAATAATACTGGATTTGGACAAATTGACCTTCTGTCCTGAGGCCTTACAGTACTTATCAAGAATGGCAAACATAAGATAAACATTAGTAGCATCCGCAGGCAGGAAAAATAATGCATCATCAGCAAAAAGTAAATGGGACAAGACTGGGCAATCTCCTATTAACCGAAGACCCTTTAACTTCCTAGACTCAATGGCCTGAGTAACCATTCTAGACAGCACATCAACAATAAACAAAAACAGGTAAGGGGATAGAGGATCCCCTTGCCTAAGACCTCTAGATGGAGTAATAAGACCTGACCTCTTACCATTGATAGTGAGAACATAAGTAACAGAGAGCATAAGAGGTTGAATGACTTGGTTTTTATTCGTTACAATTTAAAGCTTCGGGAAAGGTATATTATTTTCATTATTATCATTATTAATTTCGATATAATTTTCTAATAATTAAATGTAATTGTTTACTAGGAGTCTTAATAGCACAAGTAGTTCAACTGATCCAATTTCCATTGATAATATTGATCTTTTGGTAGATTGGGTTTCTGAAGAACCGAATTGGGTAGATGCCAATGACTTGGAAGATAATATTGGATGGGAAAGTATTGACATATCATTTGGTACATTAAATTTAAATGATAATGATGGTGAAGTTCTCTCAATGATGAGGATTTTGTACCAAATGATAACTGGGGTCAGTGCAGTTATAGCCGGTATCCTCCCGCTAACGATTGAATTTCGTTCCAGGTTTTTGGTTTTCCTCTTCTTTTAATTTTACTTATATTTGATGTTTATGTTAAATTCTAGATATGTAATGTAACTGTAAATGTTTTTGTTTCAGGTTTAACTTCTACTTGATTGTTTCTTGATAAGTCAATTTAATTACACATATTTTGGGCATAATTAATTTTAAGGTGTTGAAATTATTATCTGAAATTAATGAAATTGTTCTATAATTGTTTACAGATGGTTTTCAACACCCTAAGGA
>JANKOD010000191.1:25234560-25251037 GCA_026284645.1 Erythroxylum acuminatum
CTTCTGATTTTAGGGATAATATTTAGCTGAATTATAATAAATCGGTGGGTGATTTGGTAGGAATTGAAAGAAGTTGACTTTTTTAGGTTAAGAAATTTGAATTGAAATAAGTAGAAGATGACTGACTACGAGGGAGCAGAATATGACGGGAATGGCTCTGATTTTGAGAACGGTGGTGGCACCCAAGACCTCAATGAATCCAGAGCACAGGTATGATATGGAACCACCTCATCTTTTTTTTCTCCTTGTATTGGTTTGTTTTGATATTTAATGTTGAAGAATGAAAACTTACATTCATTTTGTGTGGAGGCCTAGATGGTCTTTAAGAATTCTTTCTTCATTCAAAGTGTTGCAAATAAAAGAGAGCAATTGACTCAATCACGAGCTTTAATTTATGGAATGAAGAGTAAGAATTGGTGTGACAACAGGGATAACAAGACTGAAATTTATTTTATAGTAGGTTTTCCTTATTTGATAGGAAGTAATGATAAATTAGATATATTGTCCTAGTTGTTTAGGAGATAGTCTCATTTTAAAAAAAGGAATTCTTATTAGACTAGGATTTAATTTTGTTTTGGATAGTTTAGTTGGGAATCACTTTACTACTAAAATAAAGATTCTAAGAGTTTTCAATTAGAAAATGTGATCTTTTGAGAGTGATTCTGACTCTAGGAGTGATTCCTAGTTCCCTACCTTCCATTACTTCTTTACCTCACTAAATTCCAGCACTTCTATCCTGAGTTTTTAGCAACCAAACCCTAAATTTTAGCTATTCCAAACCTTAAATCCCAACAACCTAAGCTGAAATCCCCAATCTAAAACTAAAATTCCAGCATCCAGATTTTACATGTTTTGTGAATTCTAGCCACTAGTTTGATATATCTTTACTCGTCCTACGTCACAAAGAGATTGTTTGGTTCTGCTGGACTTGTTATTACTATCTCAGTGGTTTCTCATGGACATTATGGTTAGTTTTTATCTCATTCCTGATGTGGTTTTGAGTTGTTTAATGGGTAAACTTGTGTTATGTACTTCTTGTCTATTGTGGCTTTAAATTAGATGTTAGCAGGATGCTGGTGGTTACTTTGATGAGTAATTTATTTTGGAATACCCTCTTGTTATTTGTGTTTTATGGAATTTGGTCCAGTTGTTATTCACTGGTGTTATTTTTTAGCTATTGCGTTTTATTTGTTTTAATTTTTTAGTCAACTATTGCAGCTCCAGGGCTCTCGTGGATATGAAAGAGAGTCTTCAAGAAGTCGTGAGAAGGATAGAGAAAAGGGACGTGACAAGGAGAGGGAGCGAGACAGAGAGAGAGACAAGGATGGAGAGAGAAGCAAGGACAGAGATAGAGATAGGGATAGGGAAAGGGACCGGGACCGGGACAAGGAACGCGATCGACATAGAGATCGGGAACGACATAGAGATCACAAGGAACGTGGAAAAGATAGGGATGATGATGATCATCGTCGTAGTCGTGATTATGACAGGTTATTGAGCTAACTTTATGTGGAGTTTTGCTTGCTTATGAAACATTTTGTTCTCTTAGTGCACTATTGACATTTTACTGACTGATACAACTAAAGACGGCGAGATTATGATAGAGATAGAGAAGATAGGCACCGACATCGATCAACGTCCCGCTCCCGTGGTAGATCTGAACATCGTTCAAGGTCTCGCTCCCGTTCACGCTCTAAGAGGTATTTTACACCATATGATGGTGTATGTTTTATTTATACTGCTTTCTTAGTGTTTATAGTGTGCAAATCTTCTTCTCTGCTGCTAACCGCATCTCCGCACAGCAAAAGGATTAGTGGTTTTGATATGGCTCCTCCTCCTTCTGCAATTATGGCTGGTGCTGCTGCAGCAGCTGCAGCTGCAGCTGCTGTTACAGGTACATGGATCGTCTGTTGTACTTAAGACTGTTTACCTTAACTGTTATCATCTCTTCTTTTTCTTGATCTAGTGTGGAAAATCCCTATCAAGTTGCATAATATATTTTTGGTAAGCAGTATATTCATTCATTTTTTTAATGGTTTTTATAACTTAGATGTGTGAATGGTCTGGATTGCATTACTGTTATTATTACTTGATGAAATTTTTCTGGAACTGAGAGAAATTTTGGTTTTCTTGTGTTGGTGTTTGTTTGTTTGTTTTCTGTGTCATGTCTTATGTTGTAAGAAGGCAATGTTGGGCTACTAGCCCCACTGTGCTGACAATGGGCGTGAGCCGACTTCTGTTGCTTTAATGTACAAGGAGGAATCAATGCACCGGTTTGATGGTTCTTCTCCGTCTTCAACTCGCAACTATTGAATTTTTTGGTAGTCTTGCAAATATTTCAACCAGAACTTGAATATGTGATGTATTCCCTTCATCTCTTTAGTAAAGTTGTTTGTGAGAGGATAGAACATAATAAATCATTCGATAAGAAGGCAATGGAGGCTCAGTAACTCTTAGTCCATTCACATGGATATGAAGTCATATTCTATTCTGATTTTCATATTTGATTTATCTTTTCAGGTCAGCTTCCAGGGACTCCTCCTGCACTTCCTGGAGTGTTTCCCAATATGTTTCCAATGGGGACGGCTCAGGTATGATTTGCTACTGCTGTTGAATATACTTGTCTACTGGCTGTGATTTAATATTTTCCTATTTGTTTGCCTGTAGCAGTTTGGTGCTCTTCCTGTTATGCCAGTTCAAGCTATGACTCAACAGGTGGAAAGATTAACCTCAAATTCTGTATACATTATTGAAAAAATATTTCACCACTCTAATAATTTTAATTCTTCATCATATTATGTATGTGTATAGGCTACCAGACATGCTCGGCGGGTTTATGTTGGGGGCCTTCCTCCTACAGCAAATGAACAGGTATTTAGTCTATTTTTACCCTTCTTTCGTGAAAAAATATATCAACTAGTCTTTTCACTGACATCCTCTTCTACTACAGTCTGTAGCAACATTTTTTAGTCAGGTTATGGCTGCAATTGGAGGAAACACTGCTGGTCCAGGTATATAGTTTTTGATAGTGAAAATTGACAAGTGTTCATGCTCTTATGGTTTACTACACCTTTTTTTCTTTGTTGTCTGTAGGGGATGCTGTTGTAAATGTATATATAAATCATGAAAAGAAATTTGCATTTGTGGAGATGAGATCTGTTGAGGAGGCTAGCAATGCAATGGCCTTGGATGGTATTATCTTTGAGGTAATATGTTATTCTGATTGGTTGATCTTTTTGTTTTCATTTTGATGTGTAATATTTGGAAACGACAAATTTGGCTTTCTTCGGCAGGGTGCACCTGTTAAGGTCAGGCGGCCTAGTGACTATAATCCATCTCTAGCAGCAACACTTGGTCCAAGCCAGCCTAATCCCAATCTTAATTTGGCTGCAGTTGGATTAACACCTGGTTCTGCTGGTGGCCTTGAGGGTCCCGATCGAATTTTTGTGGGTGGGCTTCCTTATTATTTCACAGAAGCCCAGGTTAGGGAGTTGTTGGAATCTTTTGGGCCCCTGCGAGGTTTTGATCTGGTCAAGGATAGAGAAACTGGAAATTCCAAGGGTTATGCATTCTGTGTCTACCAAGACCTTTCAGTTACAGACATAGCTTGTGCTGCTCTTAATGGAATAAAGATGGGTGACAAAACTCTTACTGTCAGGCGTGCAAACCAGGGAGCCAACCAACCTAAACCTGAGCAGGAGACTGTACTGTTGCATGCCCAGCAACAGATTGCTCTTCAGAGGCTCATGTTACAGCCTGTCCCCACCAAAGTTGTATGTCTAACACAAGTAGTTACTGCTGACGAGCTTAAAGATGATGATGAATACGAAGATATAGTGGAAGACATGAGAACAGAGGGTGCCAAGTTCGGTAAGATGTTTGGTTTAATTATTGCAACTTCGAAGCTTTGATTTCCAGTTAGAAGCTTTCTGGGTATTGATTGATTTTCTTTATCTTGTCTGTTAAATGTTTGTTGTACAGCCTTTTGTAGTGCAACATTCCGCTATAAAGAATCAGGCCTAACATAGACAGACAGAAGACTTCATAATCCAAATTATATTCTCTTGAGAATAGTTTTGTGTTAAAAGTATTACTACCTTTCGGTTTGCATTTGTTCACGTTTTTTTGTGCAGGTGCCCTCGTGAATGTTGTCATCCCGCGCCCAAATCCAGATGGTAGTTCTGCGCCCGGAGTTGGGAAGGTTAGTTGTGAGAAACATCAGTGAGAAACATCCCTCTCTTTTTCACTAATTGCTGTTGCAAACTAAAATTTATATGTTGTTTCCAGGTTTACTTGGAGTATGCAGATGTTGACAGTGCCACAAAAGCTCGAAATGGGATGAATGGAAGGAAATTTGGTGGCAATCAAGTTGTAGCCATCTTTTACCCTGAAAATAAGTTCTCACAGGGAGAATATGATGGCTAATTTGTTACCTGCTTGCCCTTTTTAGTCGGTTTTGTGTTTTGGTAATGGTTAGGCTCTTCTTAGGATATTAATTTCTAAATGTTCTTAATTATGGATAGAAGATATTTTTGTGGTGTAGTCAGTTAATGAAGCCTTGGAAGTCTATTGAATTTGTTAAGTTCATCCTATTCATCTACTGATTTGTTCTTAGACTACGAAAAGCTTGCTATTATATCTGAAAAAGTTTTAATTGGTAAAATATCATTAAAAAAGAATGTTTTTATTGGTTGAAAATTTAAAGTTTGATTAAAAAAGGGAGTTAAATAAAAGTTTATTTATTTTATTAATTTATAAAAATTTCTTAATTTATAGAATCAACAAATTAAATAAGAAATTGATTAGTTTTTAATATTAAAAATTATTGAAATAAATTAAATTGAAAATTAAAATTTGATTATACGTTAAAATGGTATACTTGTTTTTTAAACTAAATTGTTTAAAATTAGTAAGAAAAGAGATTATTAAAGTTCCTATCGTATCTTAAGAGGCAATTAGATAAACAATATGGTAAAAGAGATTTTGACAAATGTTGTCAGATTCAATTTTTCTTCGCTCATTTTTCCATATTAATCCGACTTGCACTGAAATTTCAACGAATCGGACCCTAATTACCATTTCCACGGACTTAGCTTTTTCGAGCCAGAGTCAGTCCACTTAATGTGCAGTATTCGCTGAGCCATATCAGTAACATTGTTCACATTCGTCATGTTCCAATTTTTCTCTCGTGGGATTATTTGTTCCAAGATCAAAGTGGCGTCTGATTCAATGGAATGAGTATTGGAATGAGCAGTATAAAGGGGATATATCATGACTTTCTATTGTTAAAGTGTGGATTGATTCTCAAATACGATGTAAAATGCCTACGAATATGATATAAAATGAACTTTGTTCCAAGATACGGTAATCCTTTTGACCAATCTGTTACAATAAGAGAATCTTATATTTCGAAGTTTAATTCTGAATAATAAAGCATATGAATGGACATTAGTGTGTAAGAGCCAAGCAAGGAGGGAATGGAGGCTTGCCCTGAAAAATAGCGTTCTTGTTTTCCATACTTAATAGAGAGACTTGTAATGTAATCATACTAGAGCTTGCCAAGTAGTATTTGATACTCTTCTAAATGTTAAAGAGGCCATAAATGATAACTGTTGCTTGAACAAAACTTTTGCTGTAATGACATTTATTGCAGCTTCTAAATAATTTATAAACTCTATTTGAATTCACAATTTATAGTGCATTGAACTCAGGGAAAAGAAAAGCAGTCAAGTAACTGCTTACATATTAATCGGATATCCTGCGAAGGATCTGACAGCGATACATTTGACAGCACCGATCTTGCTTCGATCAATCCCTCGGAAATCCTTGCCAAAATTTTATCTTCACTCGCCATAAGGGCTGCCATTAGCTTCGCACCTGCCATCCTTTCCTAATGACAATATACAAAACTGAAATCAGTGGAGTTGTGATGAGAAAACAGAGAAGGAAGAATATGAGAGAAACCTTGTCAGAATGGAATTTTCTTTCTGGGTACACATGAAAAGGCTAGTAGGCTAACCAACTCATGTTCGAACTCGCATCAATATTTCACTGATTCTTTATATATATACATGAATTGGATGCTAAAATGGTCAATAATAAGGCATGATTAACAATACTGAAAACAAAATGGCTCAAAACAATCTTATACCTTGTCGGTCCCTTTCCTAAGAAATTTCAGAGAGACTTTAAGGAGATCAGATGAATAAGGACGAACTGCTGACTTCAAATGGTATACAGCTGAAAACATAACCTGGACACAAGCAGCTCTTATCTCTGACTCCGCTATAACCTGCACGAAAGTGTGGCATTAAAATTTCTATTTTTATGGAGACAATTGCAGTTTATTATGTCAAAGACAGGAATACCTCAACAGACTGTATAAGACATGGAATAGTTCTTTTAGCAAGAGGTTTCTTCCCAGAGTCCGAGATTTTCTGGCAAGCACTAATGAGAACGTTGGCCATGCAGAGACGAAAAGAAATTGGAACAGTTACCCCAAGCACACAACTTTCACCCTTCACTAAGGACTCGCAAGCAACATCGTCCCCATCATATAGCAGTTGATCAATCACATAACTGAGGACATAGTTTCCTGATTTTGCATTCCCTGCATTTGAACAAAATAAGTGAAATGCCCTTATTAAAAAAACTCCTAATTTCAGCTGAATTTCTACTGGGATGTTGTTGTTATTGTTGTATCAAAAACACTCCCAAGAAGAAGAGACTAACCAGAATCACTATTCCCAGCAGTTAATTTCTGTGAGTAGCCCTTATATGATCCAAGAGCTTGGAGTTCCACACAAACCATTAGTGCTAGACAGTCGATGCACCCGTGCTGTGCTTTGGAAACTGATGCAGAGAAACATTTTCACTCGTCAGATGCAAACTATGATAAGATTATCCAGATAATTCTGTGAATCTCTACCTTCATCCCCATCTAATGAAGGCCATAACAAAATTGTTTTTAGGGTTTTTCTCATTTCAACAATGGTGGGATGAGTTATTGCCTCCTTGCCTCTAATCTACAGCCATAATGAGCAGTATGTTAGATGCAAGTCCACAACATAGATGACATAAAATGCTTAAGATTATTTCGAGATTAAAAACTTGGGGCCTCCAATACATCTCATGGTACTGCTTTTTGGAGAGAATTACCAATAGTGAAGTGCAAACTGAAAACAGACAGGATTTTATTTTTTGAATGTCACGGGAAGCCGCTGCATGTTCCAGCAATGGCAAAACAACTGAAAAGAGCACCTACAAAGTAAATCAAGCAGAGGAAATTATGACTTTTGGCAGAATCCTGAAAGAAATAGTTTGAATTACAGTCCAGATGAAATAACCAGAAAATTAGAAAGAATATGAATTGTTCGGTCATGACACAAGTTGCATCATATCTCCATATCCATCCATTATAGATTCTTAAATGTATCCTGCTATAAGTAGAACAGGACCACATTCCCAGACACTAGAAAAAAGAATCCCAACATTCAAGCTCATGCGTCCACAACAAGATTCTTACATCTCATACCAAAAACAATGAAACCAAAGGAACGAATAGGAAAAGAAGAAAAAGACAACATGAAGGAAATAACAGAACAAAACCCAAAAGACATCTCACAAGAAGGGGAGGGGTAAAGAACCAAATGCCATGATAAACTACTCTGATATGAAAAAAGACAATGTACATTACAAGAAAAGAGGAAAAAAGAAAAATAGAACACTGTAATTCAAGTCATTTCTAAAAGTCACAAACAAGATAAAAAGAGAAACAAGAGGTACAAATTGGTGAAGAAAAGGAAAGATCAGAACAATCAAACTATATCTTCAAATACAAAACTACAAGAAGTATTGTGATTTTGGATTTGAATTGAACATCATGTTAGAAGATAATAGTGCATCCAACAACCATAAAGCGCAAAATGTAGATAAAAAACTTCTAGCCACACCAAAAAACATATTTCTTATCCCAAATCTGCACATTCAGGAATCTTCTTAGGTGTCTAGTTGTTTGTTGAGGAACCTCAAGGGAACAGCAATGATCATTTCAATAAACAAAATTAAGCCCTAAATTTTTTAAAATCCAAGTGCAGAAATTATTTAGTTTCGCTGCAATGAATATGCAAAGTAACATATATATTGAGGGGAAATTTGCAGGTGGCATACTTGGGGATGTAAGCGGCCACAAAGCTCAGCAGCAAGTCTTCGTACATTGTCAAATTCAGACTTGCTAATTGACCTAGAATAAAATTAAAATAACTATCAGATTAAGTTTTTTCATTGGTGAAGCTTGATGTAGCTTAGGCTAGTAAACAACCTCTTCAAAAGAAATGTAGCAATACAAGCCTCGTCATTGGTGACGATATCCCCGCATTCTGAAGGTAAAGATGGATAGTTAGTCATGTTAACAAACTAATGAACCAGTGAGCTAAGAAAAGTAGCTGTTGATTAATCACCTTTTTTTTTGTTTCACTCATTGAGCACTTTACCCACATCATTAAAAACATTCATGGAAAACTTTCTTATACATATCAAGCAGGCACACAACTCAATGCAATTACACATCAGCTGTTTCCTACTATGCGCAGTTAACTTGTTTTTTTCAAGGACCTACTGGGCTATATATCTTGAGGAAGAACCAAAATCCATTGTGAGTTGAAACTGAAATTCATAACCATGACTACCTATATGATTCACTAATAAAGGTCAGAACTGAAAGATAAGGAACGAAGAAATACATAGGAAAAACAAGCTTGAAAGAGGTTACAAAAGGCATACCAGTCACAACGAGTCTATTGGGAAGTTGACCATACATAATAGCTGATTTGAGGTCATTAAAAACTCTAAGGGGAAGGAGACGAATTATGAGTAATGGACAAAGGCGCTGAAATAGATCTTTCTGCACTATATCAGTGTCTTTGGTTGTATAACTTCTGTTCTCCCATCTAGATAATAAGCCTTCCTCAATCCTGCTAAGAGAACTGAGCTCATTAAGAAAATGCCATCAACCACTATAAAATTTGCAATTATTCATGACTGAACCACATTCCAAACCTATTGAAGAGAGAATTAAAGTTGCAGATTTGCTAATGAGTAAAGGATATGGCTAAGTAACTCAAGCTAAAACATAATACATATACTTATCCTAAAGAAGAATTCATCCCACCAGACCAGGTACAAGTCGATACGTATATATACCGGAGGCAACAACAGATGAGGTACAACTTGATACATACATAATGTTCATCAAAAAAGCAAGGAAGAGTAAAAGTAAGGGTGGACTAGCGCATACTAAAGGTCAGGATCTCCACTTCCAACATTTTAATGAATAAGACAATGTACTTACTCTTTCTGTTCCTGCATATGTGACAGAACACGACAAAGGACTACATCCCCAGCATCTGCTATGTGTTCACTTACACAGCTTAAAAACCGAACAATGGTTGCATTTGCCGGCTCTAAGAACATCTTTTCAATTACTGGTCCAATGAAGGATTTCCAGTCCTCTACCTGTTGAGTATATGTCTCATCAAAATGGAGTCCGTGCAAAGATGTAAGTGCAAAATACCAATTAGAGGTTAATGCAACAGATGTGACAACGGCACTTATAAGTGAACCATAAAATTTGAAGGGAAATCCACATATCAGAATAGTATGAATTTTCCCATAAGACAGGGAAAGATTGGATATGTTTAAAGACAATATAGCTTAAGTAATGAACATATAGGAGTTGCTAGTTTGCATTCCTTTTTTGAAACAAGCATGTAAGCAAGTTTCATGAGTTGTTTCTTTCTTGATTGATTTGTATTCTGTTCCCTGACTCCATCAAAACTAGTTGAGAAAAACAATATTTGGATACAAAAAGTTTTAAGAATTAAAATAAAAGTTATTATACTTTGAGGGGAAGAATGAGAACAACAGGGTCAGAAAGGGGTTAGCAAGGACAGAGATGTACTACAATGATAAATTATGTAAACAGTCTTACCAGAAACTTTTTCTTTTCTCTACCAAAAAGTCAATCATGAACTAAATGAAAGGTCCTAAACATGATATATAAAGTGATAAAACGTTCTAGGTGTTTTAAGAGTCTTTTTAACAGTAACAGAATAATCCTAAATGGAACCATATCATAAGCCCACTAAACATGAAGGAATGTAATAAGAAGTAAAAGCTTTGGTCACTTGGTGAAGTCATCAAATAGAAAATTCCAATCTTACACTTTTAGACCACTCTGAAATGAGCTTTAGTATCTGATCAGCATCGTCTTTTATTCCAGCTATATCAATACAGAATAAGCAACAAAGGAGAAAATATCAGCGCTATGTAAGAAAGGTAAGCAAGCTGACTGACAAGAGAAAATTTTAGAACAAATAAATAAAACTTGCAACTCGCAAAATGATCCAAAAACTATGCATGCAAATATCGATGAAAAAACAGTCAGAGAGATATATATGAAATAACTTGCAGATGGTCCATCTGTGATAAAAAAAAATGCATACAAAGACAAAATCCCAAATCAATAAATATGGAAAGAATAAGTAATTGAAATAGCCAATACATAGTGACTAGGCGTATGAATAATACCAACTTTGGCAATAAGTAATAGTTTCAATTGACCTACCACATTATAAATTCAAGTGAAACACAAACCTTGTCTTGTATCTTGTCCAGAGTTTGAGATATCCAAGGATTGATTGAGGTTGCTAGAAAATAAGAGGGTAAAGGTTAGTCAGTAGCGAAAATGAAGTGCAATAAAACAGACAGTAATTCTGGTACAACAAGAAAAAAGCACATTTCATAAATCCACACACTTATACATGGAATTGAGGGTAAAGGGGGGACAAAAATACCTAAGGGAGTCAAGCAGCATGCATATAACCTCAGGATTCTGGTTATTATTTTGGAGTGTTGCAAGTAAAACAGCACTAGCAGATGATTGGATCCTTTCATCTGATGAGTAGACAAGGTGAACCAGTGTAGGCAAGAACATAGACGGATCTGTAGTGAGGACAACAAGAACATTAAAAGAAAATGATCATATGAGCAGGTGTATATGCTGCATTGTATGTACGTGGTTGCAAACATTTTATTTATACATGTTCCAGAAACTTTTTCATCCAAAGTTGTTGATGATCTACATGTTAAATTTTCCAAGTTACTGATAACGTGACCAGAACAGAAGCAAGGGAAGAAACTCCAGGCCTGTGAGGCCAGCAAAAATGCTTGACAACAGCATGAAGTTCTTTTCCAAATCAAATTTATGCACTTGGTTTGCATGTATTTCTGAAGAGCATCCATAAACTACTACGACGAGAGAACTAAACAAACAGACTGACCTTTCATGAAGACTGTATTAGCATGAAGAAGACAATATGAAAAGGATAAAGGATTCTGATGTCACCAAGCAAAAGACTAGATAAACGATATCCAAATGGTAATAAGCTAAAAATTTGTGGCACCTTCTTGGATAAGAACAAAATTTTGATACAAATAAAAATAAAAAATTAAGGCTTTTCTTTGGCCCACCTATCAACAAGAGGATTTAGCTTGTACAAATCCCTATTGGTTTGACACCAAAAATGACAGTCGTTGCATATAGTAATGATAAACATATATCCACAATTGAAAATTCGATAAAAGGTGCTTTTCTTTTCATCTATCTCATACCATTGTGATCTAGTAAATAAAATAAATCATATTTGTCATGTAGCACCGATGGATGAAATGCAGTAACTTTATTAAATGTGTTTGTGGTTTCTTAAGACGCTAAACAGTTGAATATGAACCATTGTAGACATTAATATTTCAGAATCTATGAAACAAAAATGTGAAGCATGACAATGACGAAGGATGATGAAGTAAAAGCATCAATTGTCAAGACAAACCTATCACTTGAAGTAAACTAGAAGCACGTTCCCGGATCACACTGTCATCATCACTAAGACACTCAACCAAGATTTTAGCAGTGTCTTGCCTTCGGGGCCAACATGTGAAGATTATAATAATATCAGTAACATGATAGAAACAATAAATCATAGAACCACAAGTGTTTAAGATTATTGTACCATGCCAAAGAAGAAATATTGTTTCCTGAATCTGATGAAATCAAAACCAGCTCTGAGATAACATCAATGGAGTTCAACCTCTGCTGAGAATTTCCAGATGTGAGGCGACTTAAAACTTGTTCAAGGCAATGATTGTCTGTGCTCCTGGAAAATTTATAAAGCAATTCAAGTTTCAGATTCATATCACAGAATTTCATCTGTCAATGCTAATCAGTAACAAACTGGTAGGAAGAAAAGGAATACAGGGAGCAGTATTCTGCTAGAAGCATCACAACAGCTCTGGCTGTGCCATCCCTCTCATCCAAAAGGTGAAGCAAATGTGGCAACAATGTATCCATCTGTCCGCTACTATTTGCAGATGAAAATTTTGGTCTAATAATAGCTGCCTTGAATATGCAAACAGCTCCAGAAATCACATCTTCATCGGCAAAGTGAAGCTTCCACAGACGGAAAATCGAATATCAAAACAGAGAAAACAATAAGTATGACTGGGGGAATATGTTACATCCAATTCTAACTACCACCAACTAAGAAAGACTGCATCCTGCAAGCTACAGTGAAAAGCAGTAAAACAATCTATCTCAAGGAATGGCATGGTTCCAAACTTCCACAATACAAAAAAATTTAAAGTTTAAAAACAAATATCTGAGTCTAATTACATGTCCACAGACGACATTAATGAATGGAGAAGAGAAACGACCAATCTGCTACAAATACAACTTGCCAAGAACAATAACCTAATTCAAAAGAATGCTAATAGAAAAATAAATAAGTCCACTAATATAAAGTTTTTGTTCACTAGCAGCCAACTTCAATATCATACGAACAATTAACATTATGTTTTACATATGGGGCAATTCTTGGAGTCTAACCAATAGTGGGAGCATAAAATATCCATGTCAATCATCCTTGGTAATGCTAGAAATATTACTCAGAATATTGCAATTACTTCTGACCTTAAAGACATACTTAACTATAGATCTATAACCCTCCTAACCCATAGTATAAAAATTTTTGGCAAGTAAAAGCGAAAAAAAATTTTGTTTGTTAAAGATTTTCCCAAAAACATCTTTGTTAAGGATTGAATTTTTACTAGGGCAAGTTTCTATACTTTCATGATGAGCAAAAGACATCCTCAGTTGAAATAATTAGAATCAGCATACAAAGGATACCCTGATAAGCTAAGATAAATCTACCTGTGATATAAGAACCTGTGATAGCTGTGCCCCATAGTTGAATACCAGTCTTTCAAATTTCTTGCCATCAAGCCGTCCCAAAAGAAGGCATAGACAATTCAAGAAAAACTTGCTAGTCTCTATGCCACTGTCGTCTTCTGCATGGCCTTCAGAATGACTCTTCGCGTAATACTGTACTTTTCAAATT
The DNA here is from genome assembly GCA_026284645.1 of Erythroxylum acuminatum. Lineage (NCBI taxonomy): Eukaryota > Viridiplantae > Streptophyta > Magnoliopsida > Malpighiales > Erythroxylaceae > Erythroxylum > Erythroxylum acuminatum. The sequence continues at coordinate 25,248,012 of JANKOD010000191.1, forward strand.
TTAGTTATTGCAATTTTAACAATTACATCAGCCAGAACAATACCAAGTACCAGTGGCAAGTTAGCAAAAAGCATTATAGAGATGAAGAGAGGAAGAGAATCCCAACTTACACACAGCTAGAATGACTGCATAATCAACTAAATGAACAAGAAAGTGTGCATTCCAGAATGTGCCAGCACAACAATGAATATATGGAAGTGTTCTACATTTGTGTTAGCCACATCAACATATGCCATGGAAAACATAGAAGTTTATAATTAATGAAAGAAGCTACATCTAATAGAATTTTCCCAATAAAAAAAGATCACTGCTTCAACCTTTAGCTTAGATCCCAACCGAGTCAATCAAACAGGTACTGGCACAGAACTAGTGTAGGAATTCCTATTACATATTTTTCCACTTATAACTTCTTTTGTTTCTCATTTTAACCCTTTATTATTCAAGATACTTCTGAATACTATAAGTATAGGGATGAATAATTTAAGTATTTATGAATTGCATATGGAATATATTGAGATTCCTATTCACCTATCTCCTTCTGACTTCTTTTCCTAAACCCAAGTTTCCTCTCTGTTTTTTCCCTTTACTACATGCTCGTCTCCATCCTCTTTCATTTCTATCTCCCTTATTGTTCTCTTTTATCTGTTTACAGCTATTCTCTCATTGCCTTGCATCAAATTAGAATAAAAAATCTACAATAGAAAAGATTACCTGGATACCATGTATGTACTCATCCAACAATCCACTGCAACGCTCATGAAAAGTGCTATCTTCCAAGTGCAGTAGCATGCTGTAATGCTTCCAACAGGATGAAAGCAGCAATCTTCTAGTTTCGATAATGTTTGCATCTGCCTTCCATATTACAGGAAAATAAATCATAATGCGTAGAAGACCTAGTAGCATCTACAAAGCACCTAAAAGCCATGACATTTGGTCACCTCAACATGGAAGTAACTGTAGTGCCTTTTTAGATCCTGCAACCATTTAAGTACTTGCTCCACCCCTTTCGCATGCAAAGGCCTACTCTTTTTACTCCACTGCAAGACACATGAAAAGCAAATTAAACAAGCTATTTCACGCAGTGAGACACACACACAAATAGACAAACATACAAACATACAAACACTTAAAAGAAACAAAATTAAGTAGTATCATCTTATAGAATTGTCTAAAGAAATGCAGAATTTGGGAATTGGAATGCCAGAAACCAGTTTTTAGTAAAACAGTGTACCAAAATGACAAGAAAACAAGATGAAAGGGATATAGAGCATACAGCTATAAGTCTTTGCACCACAGTGATAAGATCATCAATCTGCTTCCAAAGCAAGCATGGCATTTCACTCATTGAGACTTCAGATGTTATTGTAGTCGGTTTGACTTTCTTGTCTTCAGTATTAGTCAATGCCCGACATCTAGACCAGTCTGATGAAGTTGAGATCAATGATTTTGGTCCACTACTTGGAACTCTCCTTTGTTTTGTTAGCGCTTCGCTTATTGCTAAAATACAATCAGCAGCTCCTATTGAAAGCCTAGAAGGCAACTCAAATCCATTCTGCAAAGAGCTACACAATCAAATGGTCTAGGATGAGAAGGAAGGCGTACAAGTATTAACAATTTCTATTGCTGGAGGTCTAACACAATCTGAATACTTATGGACACAAGACAATTGAAATCAGTCCAACTAGTGGACACAGCTACACCTTTTACCATCGCTCTGAAAAACTATGACAAAGCAATGGCTTCAACAAATATACATAGGTTCCCAAGAGCCTAAAGTGATTAATAGAATCAGCTTATGTGAAATTGGAGGGAAAGCCTTGGAGCAACTGGTAAAAGTTGCTCCTTCGTGATCATAAGGTCACAGGTTCAAATCACAGAAATAACCTCTTTGTAAAAATTACAACAGAAAAGTTGCGTACATTGATCACCCTCCCCCGATCTTCACAAAGCGGGTAGCCTTGCGTAAAGGATACGTTGAGTTTATGTGAAATTGCTCAAATGGCAGTCATTCTCAAAGCGTCCTAACCTAAGAGAGATTGTTTAGGTGAATTCGAAGTAAAACTGAAATGGGAGGGAAGATTCTGAAACGAGAAGACACTTTGTAACTTCCACACTCAAAATAAGGAAATGGAGAAGAAAATTGGAAACTCAACGAAAACAAAAAGAACAGAAATTTTACAGTTAAATTGGCCAGATGGAACTAATTTTTCATATTGATCACTCATAATTAACCCCAAAAGAACTTGCTGGAAAACTAGCTGCAGTTAGCACATTTGACCTTCAACACCACAGGTCACACTTCATAACAAAAAGGATCACAAAGCAACGGTAAAGATGTGACGAACATTGAACTATTTACTTTCTTATTCTCCATATGATTCATAAAATAAACAAAATACAAGCTACATACGAACATAACAACCAAAATACAAAATAAATTACAAGTTGTAGCAACAAAACAAATTTTCTTTTAAGTGCACTAAAACAACTCTTAAAATATAAACAAATAAAGAAAACACGTAATACCAAAATATTAATAGCGTCATACCTTCCCTTGCAAACAATGCATGACAAGTGCGGGATACACTTGCAAAGTATCTTCAGGAAAGCACACTAATTGTCCCTTATGCCTGGGACAAATCATATAACCAAAAACCTTCAAGAAATGGAAGTAAATCAAACGTTATATGCGCAAAAGCGAAATGAGAGAAAAATAAATAAATAAATAAAGCGCGATACCATGTAGAGTGAATTGAGCCATGAAACGCTCATACTCGACTAGGCTGCGAACAAGAATGCACCAACCAAAAGCCACATAACGGTCTTCTTTTCTACTGATAATACCAGCTAGCTCCTCCGCAACATACCGGAAGACAAGTTCATATTGGAACTGCCAATTGATCACTAATAACCCAGGACCACAACTTTTCGAGTCCTTGCTTTTCGAGTCCTACGCAAACTAATTGAATCTTCAAGTATTCTTTTTGACAGAGGATAGCAAATTTGTGTATTCAGATAGCAAGCTA
>JANKOD010000191.1:25304863-25319092 GCA_026284645.1 Erythroxylum acuminatum
TTGAAATTTTTATTCTTTAATTTGGGAGATCTTTTAAAGTGAGATGATTGTTTTACTTAATTCCTAAATTGGTGGTATAATAAATAATAAGAATAAACTGATAAATATACAGGAGAAAATTAATAATATTATTTAGAGAAAATTAATAACACCATGAATTTTAAAATAGATGTATATAAATTCTAAAAATGTTGTACACTTATTTTCTTGACTAGCAATGAATAATATTTTTAACCAATTAAAAAATTAAAATTATTCAATCAATTTAACTGTGAAAATTTTAAATTAACTTATTTTTTGGTTCTGTTTATTTTAATAAATTTTGTTATTAGAAATAAGAATAAATCAATTAATTTTTATTTAATATTTTTAATTAAATTTTAATTTTTATAAAAAAATATTTTTTCAGTTTTATTTTAAATTCTATAATTTTATTCGATCTTTACTATATATATTAAGTTTATAACTATTTAATATCTGTTGAACTTTTAAACTTTAAATCTCTTAACTTAACGTTTTAATTTTTGATTAGATTTCAAAACATTTTAAATTATTAAATCCCGTTAGAAATACTAGTATTTATTGATTGACAAATCCATTTATTTACATATATTTTCATATCAATTGAATGAGTTTTTGTCATTATAATTAGTCTGTAGGAAATTATTTGATTATTGTGTGAATTATTGTGTCTTACATTTAATTTGTATTTATAGAATGTAAAAATTATTGTATTTTGGTTTAACTGTGATAAATTAATTTTTTTGATAATTAATGTTACTTTATTTATAATTTTTATTGTAGAGTATTTTGAAAAATTAGACTTAAAAAAGATTGAGAGAGCAGGAAAACGCAACAAAATAGCAGACCAAAACGACAGCGTGCAGAAGAGAAATGAAGGAAGCTTGCGGGTCTGGAAAAGAAAACGCAAGGAAACTTGAGTTTTGAGTGAATACTAGTAGTGGGCCAACACAATTAATTAGTCACATCAGCTAGGAAACATCGACGTTGAGACACAAAAAGGAGAGTGGCATGCGTTGTGCTGAAGAAGAACCCAAAAAAACGACAGAGTGAAATGGAATTTGGCAAGGATTTTGGGGTGTACAGTAAAGGTGGACCAGACACTATTGAAAAAATTGTCACATCAAAAACTAAGAGAGCTGCGATGGAGGCGCGCCTGCTGTGTGTGAGTGTGCAAGGCAGTGGGTGTGTGCGTGAAGGCTAGGCTCGATGTCTGTGCAAAGAAGAAAAATAACGCGTGGGTTCATGGCTTTGGAAGGGAGCTAGCGGCAGAAGGCAACGGTGAAGGTGTGGTCTGTGTGTGGGCAACATGAAAGGCGCAAGTTGAGAAGTGAACAGTAAAGTGGACACAAACTTAAATCGTCCAATCAGCTACAGTGTGAAGGGACGGCGTGGGTCTGACGGAGAGTGCGTGAGCTGGTCTGGGAGAAGAAGAAAAAACGCTAGGGCGTGCTTGATCTGGGTTGGTCGTAGAGGTAGCGTGGGTCACTATTGCGTGGTTTGAGCGTGGGTTTGGAGAGGTTGCCTCTGCGTGGGTCTGGAGCGTTGTTGTTGTGAGAGTGCGGCGTGTGTTGTAGAGAGTTGGAGACGCGCTTGGAGGACACAGAAGTAAAAACCAAAAGATTCAGATCATTATTCTCACACCTTTCAGGGTTGACCACCGTGGCTGTTGATATTTTGAACAAATTTTCATAACTAATTTATCTTAATATTCAATGGCAATGGCATGAGCTTGAATTTAATATGTATTTATATTTTAACCATTTAATTATTTAGCGATTCATAAATATTAGGATAATTATTTATTTTTTTAGAGTTGCGTATTGATTATATTTTTGAATTGAAAGATTATGTGACTGAATTATTATTTAGCAATTGATATTTTGCTAATTTTGGGTTTAATTTCATTACTTTATTTTGGGTTAAGATTTTGTATTGAGATTTTAGCGAAATTGGTTATTATTCAAGGTAGCTGGAATTATTAGATCGTTATATCTGTTGTTGACATTAATTATGTTTCCTTAATTATTGAGTAAAAATCGAGCATTAGTTTTAGTATCCTTAGTCCTATTTTATTATTCTGGTAGTAGTACTAGTTAGTAAATTGAGATTTTGGAAAATATTTTTGTAACAATTCTAGTTGGCTCAGTTGTTAGATTAAAAACTTGATTATAACTCTTGGTTCATTTGTTTTAACTCCAACATATTTTGAGTGATGATTGCTCGCGCTATTGAATTAGAGGGTTGCCTTTCTCATTATTAATTACTTGTGTTCTTTTTCTTATTCAATTCACTCATTGCAATTTTATATTACTCATTTTAATTTTAAAATACCAAAAAGAAATCCTTAGTGTTTATTTTAATTCATTGCAAAATTTTAGCGGTAATCAATCAAATCAAAACCTATTCTATAGTTTAAGTTGCATTGCATTTAGTTACTTGGAAATTTAATTTCATTTTTTTTGTTCTTTAAAGAGAACAACCCAAAGTTGCGCTATATGCAATTCTTGATTAAAATTTTAAAGTAGCCTCAAGGTGACATCAAAATTCAGGTTATTTCATTGATTAATAATGATATTGGATTATTGACTTAAAGAGGTAAGGTAATTACTTAATCATCAGTCTTTTAGAGATAAAGCTGTTTGAAATTGAATGAAGTGTGTGTGTGTGTATATATATATATATTGGTAACTTGTAAAGGACTTTGATTTAATAGACATTAAAGTATTTTGATCATAAATTAAAATTTATTTCAACAGAAGACGTTTATCTTAATCTTTTAGCTGTTTGACAGTTACTGCATCGATCACTCTAGCAATAACTCCTTGGATCCAAGGACAAAGGTGTGTAAAGCAGGAAAAGAAAGACTTGGAAATTTGGGAAAGGACGTAAACAAACTTTGTACCGTGTGTGACCCTCTATTGAGTAGCTAAGAGAATAAAATGAAAAGAAAGATTTAGACAGTGAAAAAAATAGAGAATATATGTTTAATAAAGAGTTAATTAATAAAAGAATTTCAGATTTTACATAATTTTATAATTATAATTTGAATTCTAAAAAGTAGTAACAAGATATTCAATTTGTTATTTTTCACAAAAATAATCCGACACTAGTTTCTTGGTTAACAGAACTAACGTGGTAAAGCTTGTTAGTTGAATTAAGTAATGTTAAGTATAAGTGAAATTTTATGTCAAATTATAATAAAATAAAATAAATGAATATTAAAAAATAAAATTTGCTATAATTGGAAAAATGTACAAAGCTTTAAACTTTTCAAATTATGGAAAAATTAAGTAGCAATTTAAATGTATAGATAAATTAATTTGAAGCGACTAGTTAATAACTCTTTAAATTCTTAAATTGTATTTACTTAACAGTTACTACCACATCGATCCTTATATCAAACTAATAATATACAACAAGCTTTATACCCTAAGTTTAAAGAGATTAGTCTTTCTTACACTCCGGTTTAATTTTGTATCTAATTTATGTATCCAATTTTTATTTCTCTTTCCTCTCTTTAATTATATATATTTTTAATTATAAGAAATATTTATCTTTTAAGTGATATTGTTTTCCTTCAATACTAAAGTAAGCTTTTCCAAATTAATTTGATAAATTGAATTAGTTATATAAACATAAGACAGTTATAGCAAGTGGGCAATTAAAGAGACACCTATTAGTTCCTTTCGTTTCTAGATCCTTGAAAAGAAATGCATTTGGAAATTGTTTAGAAAGTCTCCTTATATGTGAACAACTTGAAGAGAAATGGACTCACACGATAAAAGAATACTTGGAACAAAGTTACTTGTTGATCCTACCATTTGATGGAACAAAGTTGCAGACAAAGACTATAAAGAATATGAAGACTTGGGAACTTGAGGAAGGAAACAGACAATTATGATTGTGCCCTGTGATCCTCCATTTTAAAGTTAAATCAAATTAAGAAGACTCGAAATTTTGTGATTTTTAAATTTGTAAATTTGATTTTCTTGAATAGCAATGAATAATATTTTTAAATCATTAAAAAATTAGAATTATTTCATCAATTTAATTGTAAATTTTAAATTAATTAATTTTTAATTCAGTTCATTTTAATATTTTTTTAATTATAAATTGGTTGATTTATTAATTAATTGACCTATTTTAACAAATTAGAATAAATTAATTAGTTTTTATTTTATATTTTTAATTAAATTTTAATTTTTTAAGAAAAATAGTTTTTATTTTTAATTTTTTAATTTCATTCAATTTTTACTATATATTCATTTCATAAGTGTTTAATACTAATTGAATTTTTAAACCTTAAATTTTTTATTTTATTAAGTTAATTTTAGATTAGATTTTGAAACATTATCAATTATCAAATCCCATTAAAAGTATTAGTGTATATTGATCAGTAATGATACTGAAAGAAATAACAGAAAAGAGATAAGATAACTATTTAATCATTCGTATTTTAAAAATAAAGTACTTTTATTTAATAGACATTAAAATTTTTTGTCATAAATAAAAAGTTGGTTCAATCGAAGAGGTTTATCTTTTGCCCATTTGACACGTTACCCATCACTTTAGCAATAACTCTGTGCAGACGAAAATGGGCCAGTGAAAAAAAGGAAAACTTGGAAATTTGAGAAAGGACGTAAACAACATGTGTGTCGTGTGTGACCATCCTAAAATTAGCCAAATGAAAAGAAATACTTTTTTTTTTTGAAAGTAAATGAAAAGAAATACTTGAACAGTGTAAGGAACAGAGAATATTATGTTCTAACATGTGTGTCGCGTGTGGCACACATGATATCCTTTAATTAGCCACTTGAAAAGAAAGGCTTGGAAATTTGGGAAAGGAAACACAGAATGGATAGTGTAGGGAAACACAGAATATTATGTACAACAAAATAAGGAGAATACATCTAATGTTGCTTCTATATTTTTATATACTTAAACTAATGTTGATGATTTAGAACTAAAGTTGATTATTCAACTTTAATAATCAACTTTAGTAAAATATCAACATAATAATTGTAATCAAACAAAAGTAAGTCACAAAATACTGTTAAAATTTGAAATAAATATTTCTAAAATTTTATAATCTATAAGTCTTTATATTATATTTTTTCAAGTTAGATGAACTTAAATATTTTTATTTTTATTTTTTATAAATTAAGCTTATATTTTATTATCTTTCAAATTTTAATTTTAATTATTTAAAATTGTTTCTAAGACTAAATAGAAGACTTGGAAAAGTAAGTCTTTCTTTTGTTGTTAATCTGTCTACGTCAACTTGCAATCACAGATTCACAGTAGTTAATAAAGAGCAGGATCTCATTTCACTAAAATATCATCCTTTAGGCACGTTTTGAAACAATGGATATTAGTTAGCAAAAGGTATTTTGTAATTTTGACATATAAAATTAAGTTTTTATATTCCGTATGATTATTTATTAATTAGCAATTTAATTTCATAGTTAAATTAATTAATTATTATTATTATTTCTTTAAATTCTTAAATTATATTTTTGAAAAGTTTATACCTCACCCATCCTTATATCAAACTAATAACATACAACAAATTTTACACCTTAGTTATGCACATTCCTAAATACATCATAGTTATGCACATTGAGATAATTGGTATTGATAATTCTATTAGAATTATTAACTAATGGGATTTGTTATTTTTTAATACGTTTGCAAATAATCATTTCTAAAAAAGAAACATATTTTACTATGAATAAGACTTATGAAAATATAGGAATGAAATAACTTAAAACCCTACAATTTTTATGTACCAAAAAGGCAAATTTACACTCCAATCTTAGTAATTTGAATCATTTCTTATTATTTAATACACTTAATTTTGCTTTAGTTAAGTATAAATTCAATTACATTTCATTCTTTCCTAATTCGACTAAGTGTCTATCTTTTTTTAAATATTTTGAAGCATTTATTTTTAGGATAAAATTATATTTAAACATATCTTCTACATTATTTAAAAATTTTGAATTCATCTTTCTATAAAAATATTAAATTTGAACATATTGAAATTATATTATAAAAGATTTGGATGTTAAAAATTAGACATTTCAAGCTAAATTATTACCATTCGTTTTTTAAATTAGTAATTTTGGATTTAGTGACAGTATTCATTTTATGATAACTTCCAATATAATTATATCTATATACTCTTCTGATTGTTGCATTTTTTATCAAGCAAATCAACGAACATCTTAAACTTCTTATTTATAGTGATGATAATGGGTCAAGTCAGACTTGGGTTAAATGGTTGCATTCTTTATCAAATAAAACAATGACCTTTCTTATTTGTAACAGCCCGAGGCCCTTTTTCAAAACAAAGGTGCTTGAGGATCCGCCTATTGAACTCGGACTTGAGCTCAGGCCTAGCTATATTTATTTGCTACCAATATTTGCTAAGTGACCACCATTTCAGGTAGTTAATGACCCGAATTCGAAATTCTTCCCGGCCCTATTGTTGTTTCAAAAATTGAGATTTCTTTCTCTTGAATCCTATATTTCTATCAAGTATCACCCAATTTCATTCTATCTCGATCCTGCTCGTTGTCTCTCCTGCGTATCCCGTCTTTCAGGTCAGTGTCTCCTGCGTCCCTTGGTATCTCATGTTTATTCTCTTCATTTTTTCATGAACATTTCGTGTTCTACTTTTTATTATTTTTAATTCGAAATCTTGCACGTGCAAACTGATTCATTCATTCATCTGCTTCCGCAATGATTTTGAAGGTTTGAATGGGCGGATTTATTACACTTTTCACCGGCTCAGGATAATTAGAAAAGTGGGTTTCCGGAATTAGGCAAATTGGTGTATTGGGTTATTGGTTCTAGTTTCCAGGAGGTTGATTTTGTTACTGGCTGTTCTGCTTTTGAATGCATTAATCATGAGTGGAGATAATTTCTCATAAACGATTTCCAAATGAGGAGGGGATTTGGAAGATTTGACTAAACAGCCCTCTAGAAGTAAAAAGATGACTCGGAAAAGTAAGTCTTCCTTTTCTTATTAATCTGTCTTTATGCATCTTTGTGCTATGAATTATTGGCAAAGTAATCAACATGGTAATTTGCCATTTGGAGTGATGAATTTTAGGCATATATGTAGTTTATCATTTAAATTCTTTAACATGGATCATATAAATGTCACTAATTGAGTATAACTATTGTCAGTTAATTAGCTTAATTTCTTAAACTCTAAAAATCAGGTTAATTAATCAATTTTAGTTAAGCTAATCCAAATCCAAATATTGCTTCTAATATTCTCACTATTAAATATTTTACATACTTTCTTTTTTTTTAACAGAAAGAAAAATAAATCAACACCATATTTCTACTCTCTAAAAGAATTAAAGTTGAATGCAATTTTTAGAAAGTTGAAAAAGGAAACAAACATGAGAAGTGCTTTCAAGTCTTGCCCTATTCTCCTAGAGGTGCAAGTTGTGTCATGCCCTGGTGCATGTGTTTGTTCTGTTAATCATCTTCTCCTTGTTTTCCTTTTCGTTTGTCTGTTCGTTCCTAGTCGCCATGGAGCCTGATTTTCAACGCTTATCTATTCATGACAAAGAAGATGCCGAACTTGTGATTAAGGTTTCAGAGATAGAAGGGAGCCGTCTCGATTACAACTTGAGTCTGCTAGGAAGATTTCTGGGCGAAAGGAATATTAACTTTGATGCCATCGAAAGGACGCTCCTCAACCTTTGGCGCCCTATTAAGGGTTGCTCGATCAAACCGTTTGGAGGGGAGGGCCTCTATCTATTTCAGTTCTTCCACATTGTCGACCTTCGGAAAATGATGGTAGGCGGGCCATGGAGCTTTAACAACTGTATTCTTTTGGTCCATCAGCTGAGGGAGGGTGAGAATCTAGAAGATGTGGAATTTCGTTTTGCCGACTTTTGGGTTAAAGTGCATGATTTACCCCCGGGTCTTGCGTCAGAATCTCTCGCGATCACTCTGGGCAATATCATGGGCACATTTCTGGAGTATGATATGGGTAACAAGCGCCATTATTTTGTGGACTATATTCGTATTCGAGTGAGATTAAACATCACTGAACCTCTTATGAGAACAAAGAAGATCCGCAAGGAGGCGGGTGATTTTTTTGATGTTGCTTTTAGCTATGAAAGGATACCTCTCATCTGTTATCTGTGTGGGGTTCTTGGCCACAGCGAATCTAGCTGTGTAAAGCTTACCGAGCTGCCGGAGGACGAGATCAAGCGGGAGGGGCCGGAGGAAATCAGATCGGAGGTGCGTATCCAAAACAAAATCAAACCAAATCAGCGGAGAAGAGATCCCGCTTATCCCGCTTCTTTTGAAGGCAGGTCCACCAATCATGGGATTTTGTATCTGGGAGCTGACCGATCTAAAAGAAATCGCGTCATTAATACGTATGGATCTTTTTCTAAACAATTTAATTTTGCAGCGAATGTTGACTTAACTAGAACTACACCTGTTGTCCCTGACATGGAAACTTTTGGTAATGTCACGACGTCAGTTGCTGTACTACAGGAGAAGGAAATTACTGGTATGATTGTTGAGGAAGTTAAGAAACGTCCCCGGGAAACTCCTTGTCATGGTCTAAACTTCGGTGAGATGAACGGTAGTAGACTTTCATCTTCATCGGTTGCAATTTCAAGCTCTATTATTTTACCAACGGCCGGTCTTATTAGTGAGACCTGCCGATCATCATGAATTGCATCGCCTGGAACTGTCGCGGCTTAGGCAACCCGCGGGCAGTAAATGCTTTAAAAGATGTCGTTAGAACTAATAAGCCTCATTTTCTTTTTCTTAGTGAAACTCTTGTTACGTCTAGCAGGTTGGAGAAAATTCGTAGTTTGTTAAATTTTGATTGTTGTTTTAGTGTTGATCGCCATGGACGCAGTGGAGGTCTTGCATTGTTTTGGAATAATAATTCTAATGCTTCTATTTTGGGTTATTCGAGTAACCACATAGATATGGAGATTACCCACCCTAACAATTTTAAATGGCGGTTTACCGGTTTCTATGGCTTTCCTGATTCTCATAAAAAATGAAGTAGTTGGGAATTGCTCAAAGCTCTATCTCGACAGTATAGCTTGTCGTGGGTTTGTATGGGCGATTTTAATAATCTCCTCTCAGTTACTGATAAGTTTGGTGTAAGGGACTACCCTGTTTCTCTTATGGATGGGTTTAGGTCGTGCATTGAGGATTGTCGTCTCATCGATGTTCCTCTTGAGGGTTTTGGGTACACTTGGGAACGAGGAAGAGGTTCGGACTCGTTGGTAATGGAGCGGCTTGATAGGGCTTTTGTTACGTCAGATTGGATTGAGTTTTTTGCTTTCCACAAACTCTATAATTTGGTTAGCCCTTATTCGGATCACAGCCCCATTAAGTTGTTTGCTAGCTCTGTCTTACCGGTTAAAAAAATTAGCAGATTCAAATTTGAGAATAAATGGTTGCTTGAAATTGGTTTTATGGAGGTTGTGTCACGTGCTTGATCACGAGGTCGAAATACTGATCTTTTAGATATAATCTCTAATTGTAGTGTGGCTCTTATTGAATGGCAAAAATCGTAGGACCACAATTTTACACGTAGGATTGCCTCCTTAAAAAGGCGTATTGAGGTTATTCGGTCATCTAGAGCTGGTGACGTGTTGCTTATGCAGGCTAAAAAAGAGCTCTCAAGTCTTCTTGAGCAAGAGGCTATTTATTGGAAGCAAAGGTCTAAAATTTTTTGGCTTAACTTTGGGGAAGCTAATTCCAGGTTCTTTCACGCTCAGGCCTCCAAAAGAAAGAGGATTAATCACATTGATTTTTTGGAGGATGTACAAGGTAATGCTGTCTCGGATATCGATCTTATGTGCTCTATTGTTATGAGCTATTTTAATGATCTTTTTGCAACTCCTTTAGAGGCACCAAACACTGAAGAGTTTGATGGTATTCACAAAGTGGTGACAGACCATGATAACTTGTCCCTCTTAGCCCCCTTCAAGTTGAAGGAGTTCAAGACTGCTATCTTTGAAATGCACCCTGACAAAGCGCTTAGTCCTGATGGTATGAATCCAGCTTTTTTTCAAAAGTGTTGGGATACGGTAGGAATTGATATTTTTGCACAATGTTGCTCCTGGATTGACAAATGTGAGTTCCCTGCCTCTTTAAATAGTACTACTATTGTCTTAATCCCAAAAAAAGACAAAGCCAGTAATATGAAAGATTTACGACCTATTACCCTTTGTAATGTGATCTATAAAATCATAGCTAAGGTTCTCGCTAATAGACTCAAAGCGATTCTTCCTAAGCTTATCTCTCCTATGCAGTCAGCATTTGTCCCTGGTCGGTTAATTTCTGACAATATTATGGTTGCATTTGAGATTATTCATTATATGAAGAATAAAGGGCGTGGTTCACAGGGTGATGTTGCGTTCAAGATTGACATTAGTAAAGCATATGACCGAGTGGATTGGAGATATCTTGAATTTATTCTGTTAAAGCTAGGATTTGATGTTAAATGGGTCCGATGGGTCATGTTGTGTGTTACCACTGTAATTATTCGGTGGTCTTGAATGATAGAACGGTAGGCCCTATTGTTCCAAATCGAGGGCTAAGACAGGGTGATCCTTTAAGTCCTTATCTATTTATTTTATGTGCTGAAGGTTTATGGGCCCTTTTAAGGAAGGCCGAGTCCCGAGGTGATATTCATGGCATTAGTATTTATCGGGGGGCTCTTACAGTTTCCCACTTTTTTTTCGCCGATGATAGCTTCTTTTTCTTTAAAGCTTCCTCAGCGGAGTGCAGACATATCAAGCGGATCCTCTCCACTTATGAGGCAGCATCGGGGCAAGCTATTAACTTTCAGAAATCTGGCATTATGTTCAGCTCAAATACGAAACTCGATGTCAAGCAGGAAGCGATTTCGATCTTGGGGGTCTCTCAACCACTTGATCACGGCAGGTATCTGGGTCTGCCTTCTTTAGTTGGGAAGAACAAAAAACAAGTTTTTGCTTTCTTGAAGGACCGACTTAGTAAACGTCTTCAGAGCTGGACAAATCGACTGCTCTCCAAATCGGGCAAAGAGATCGTCCTCAAGACTATTGCTCAAGCTCTTCCTACCTTCTGCATGAGTGTTTTTCTACTACCTCAAGGTATTTGTGACGACCTGCACAAAATGATGAATGCTTATTGGTGGGGCTCTTCATCTGAAAACCGATCGAAAATTCATTGGGCCAAATGGGAGAGACTCTGTGTTCCTAAAAAGTTGGGCGGTATGGGTTTCCGCGATTTACATTGTTTTAACCTTGCTATGATGTGTAAATAGGGTTGGCGGTTTCTAGCTCACCCAGATGCACTGTCCAGTAAGCTTTTTAAAGCACGTTATTTCCCTAATTGCAATTTCCTCAACGCCACAGAGGGTCGAAACCCTAGCCTAATCTGGACAAGCATCTTTTCGGCCAAGCATCTTCTGAGTAAAGGGGCCTGTTGGCGTGTAGGCAATGGTGAATCGATCTTAGCGTTCAAAGACCCATGGTTAAATCGGGACGGTGATTACTTTGTGCGCTCTTCTCCGTTAAGCGGCATGGAGAACCTGAAGGTTAGTGCTTTTCTTAATACTTCGAATTCAGGTTGGGATCATTTGTTTGTCAATGGGGTTTTAGCTCTAGACGAAGCCTCTCAAGTGTTTAAAATCCCTATTTCCCCTTTGCTGCCTGCGGATCGGTTTTGTTGGCAATTTACCAAGAATGGAATCTACAGTGTTAAATCGGGCTAAGACTAGCCACCGACAACTATTCTCATCTTTCATCTTATGTGGTTGGAGGACAGTGGAATTCTATCTGGAATGCTCAGCTCCCCCTGAAGATTAAGGATTTTCTCTGGAGGCTGCTGCGTGATTTTATCCCTTGCAAACAGAGACTTCATGACAGAGGAGTTTCTTTGGAGGTCTCGTGCAACAGGTGTGGTCTAGTGGAAACTGTGGATCATCTGCTGTTATCTTGCCCCTATGCTAGAAGTGTGTGGACTGCTGCAGGGATTGTTTTGCACGATGTTGATGTTAAATCCTTCATCTCCTCAATGTTAGTTGCCAATATTTCTGATTCTGGAAAACGTATGTTGGTTATTTGCTGGAGCATTTGGTTTCACCAAAATCTTTTGTGTTGGGAGCAAAAGGATGCCTCTCCTGGTGTAGTTGTGACTTTTGCAGATGAATTCCTTAAGAATTGGCAAGAGGCTAAATGTGCGTTTAATCTGCTTCCTACGGACTATCATACTTTTACCCGTACTCATTCTTGGCGTAAACCTGAGGTTGGTTGGTTAAAGTGTAACGTGGATGCTTCAGTTTCGAAGAGGGATAATAGTTTCGGTTTTGGGGTTGTGCTAAGAGATGACCAGGGTCGGTTTTTGAAAGCTTTCTCGGGTCATATACCTTGTTGCGTGGATGCTTTCATGGCTGAAGCAATCTCTATTAAAGAAGCGTTGGCTTGGCTCAAAAGCACAACTCTTGACAAAATTATTCTGGAGTCAGACTGTTTAGAAGCGATTAACAATCTTCATAAGCCTTCTAGTAATCTGTTAGAGGTTAGTGTAGTGTTTGCTGAGTGTTTGTCACTTATGTCTCACTTCCAACATTTGTCCGTTCAATGGACTTCGCGGAGTGCTAATAAAGCTACTCATTCGTTAGCAAGGGTCGCTTTATTTCATGCAAACCGTTTTGTTTGGGATTTTATCCCTAGTAGTATTGTTTCTGTTGTTCGTTCTGATTCGTTTGCGTTTGTAATCAATTCTGAAGAAGCTTAAGTTCGGGTGTATAGGGTAAAGCCTATTGGCTTTGGGTTTAGTTGCTTCCTCGGTTTTGATTCCTTGTTTTCTTTAATGAATCCTTTTAATTTCAAAAAAAAAAGAAGTGCTTTCAACTTTTTTATGGTGATGGTCCAATAATAGAAGAAAATAATTGGTCCATTTAAGACTTTGGAAAAATAAGTCTTCCTTTTCTTGTTAGCCCATGTCTTTATGCATCTTTGTCAGTCTCACCTATGAATTATATATATATAAATATAGGTAACTTGTAAAGTACTTTGATTTAATAGACATTAAGGTATTTTGATCATAAATTAAAATTTGTTTCAACAAAAGAGGTTTATCTTAATATTTTAGCCATTTGACAGTTACTGCTTTGACCACTTTAGCAATAACTCCTTATATCCAAGGACAAAGGTACGTAAAGCAGGAAAAGGAAGACTTTAAAATTTGGGAAAGGAAGTAAACAACCTTTATACCGTGTGTGACCTTCCATTAAGCAGCCAAGAAAGTAAAATGAAAAGAAAGATTTGGACAGTGAAAGAAGCAGAGAATATATGTTTAATAAAGAGTTAATTAATAAAAGAATTTTAAATTTTACATAATTTTATGATTATATTTTGAATTTTAAAAATTAGTAACAAGATATTTAAATTTTTTATTTTTCACAAAAATAATTCGACACTAGTGTCGTGGTTAACAGAACTAACGTGGTAAATCTTATTAATTGAATTAAGTAATGTTAAGTATAAGTGGAATTTTATGTCAAATTATAATAAAATAAAATAATATTTTAAATAAAATATAATAAGCGCCAAGGGGATGTTTCGTCCCGCCAATGTGTCACTTTGAGTTTAATTGAGATACATATCAACGATAAAATACCAAGACTCTCGAAGTTTCTACTATAAACACACTCACAAAGCTCTCTCTGTTTTTCCCCCCTCTCAAATTTTCAGCAGATATTTCCTCTCTCGTTTAGACAGACAGCCAGTTTGTGCTCTCTTTTGAGATTTTGCTCTCTCCTCCGGCTTTCTCTCCTTCTCTACCACCGGCTTCTTTGGTCCCCTCACCTTCCCCAGCTTCTGCCCCAACACCTCCTTCCCCGTCATCTTCACTTGTACCATCACCTGCCCTATCTGGATCATCAACGACTTACACAATTTTAGATTCGCTGTTGATGACATGATTGGTAATTATGTATTATATAGTCTCTCTATGTCTGAGGGTGACGGTGGAGCACGACGACTAGGAGTTGCTGCCCCTGGCGGTTTCTTATTGCAAGGTCAAACCACAAGTTCTTGTTTCCATTGGTGAATACTTTAGTTAGTAAATGAATATTGAGCTTATGTTTTGACGAGGCTGGTTACATAAGCTTGTTCGATGCACGGAGGGAGTTTCCTTCATATGTTTCTT
>JANKOD010000191.1:25319192-25330918 GCA_026284645.1 Erythroxylum acuminatum
ACATAAGACAGTTATAAAGGAAGTGGACAATTAAAGAGAAACCTATCCATTCCATTCCTTTCTTCTTCTTTTTTTTGGTTTCTCACGACGTACCTTAGGAGGGTTCCAATTATGAGAGGCACTTTTAAACTATTCATACTCAGACTAATCCTCGCTCGAACCGAATAGATCCCTTGCAAGAGATAAAACTTTAACCCCAAATTTTAAACGGCTGCGTACATAAAGGCGATTGCTTTCCTTTCTAAATCTTTGAAAAGAAATCCTTTTAGAAAATCTCCTTATATGTGAACAACTTTAAGAGAAATGGACTGACGTAATAAAAGAAGACTTGAAAACATTAGTAAAGTGCTATCAACTTTTTAATGGTGATGGTCCAATAATAGAGAAAATAGTCGGTCACTTTAATACTTTAAGACTTGGAAAAATAAGTCTTCCTTTTCTTGTTAGCCTATGTCTTTATGCATCTTTTTCAGTTTGTCCTATGAATTGTTAGCAAAGTATTCACCACGGTAATTTGCCATTCGGAACGATGGCATGTAGTTTATAACTTGAATTCTTTAACATTGATAATATAATTATCATTAATTGAGTACAACTATTACAAGTTAATTAGCTTAATATCTAAATTCTAAAAATTGGCTTAATTAATTAAAATGTACAATCATGAGACTGACCAGAAAATAAAGATTTAGAATAATTAGAGAAGAAAAAGATCATTTATTAGATCAATCTTTATTGAAAACAAAAGATTTTAGTCGGTATGGTATAGAATATTTTTTATTTATAAATCATTTTCAAGCAACATGCATATATTTTTTGTTTGAAATTTTTATTCTTTAATTTGGGGATTTTTTTAAGAGAGATGATCGAGTTATTTAATTCTTAAATTGGTTGAATAATAAATAATGAGATTATACTAATACATATACAGGAAAAATTAATAATTCTATTTAGAGACAATAAGTAATACCATAAATTTTAAAATAGATGAATATAAATTTAAAAAATGATACCTTATAGAGTTAAAAATTGAAAAATAAAATATTTTTAATAAACCTCATTAAATCAAAATATTTAAAATAATTTATCAAATATATTCATCATCAAAATCTCACATTGGCAAGTTACTTGTTGATCGTACTAGTTGATGGAACAAAGTTGCAGACAAAAACAATAAAGAATATGAAGACATGGAAATTTGAGGAAGCAATAAGACAATCATGATTACACCCCCTGTGACCCTTCAGTCTAAAGTTAAATCAAATCACCAGGGCTCGAAATTTTGTGATCTTCAATTGTGTAAACTTGATTTTCTTGAATAGCAACGAATAATATTTTTAACCAATTAAAAATTAAAATTATTTCATCAATTTAATTGTAAAATATTTAAATTAACTAAAGTTTCAATTCAATTGATTTTAATAATCTTTTAAGTGTAAATTGGGTGATTTATTAATTAATTGACTTATTTTAACAAATCAGAATAAATTAATTAACTTTTTATTTTATAGTTTTTAATTAAACTTTAACTTTTTAGGAAAAATAATTTTTCCTTTTAAATTCTTTAATTTTATTCAATTTTTACTATATATTTATTTTATATCTGTTTAATACTAATTAAACCTTAAATTTCTTTATCTTATTGATTTAATTTTAAATTAGACCTTGAAACATTATCAATTATCAAATCGCATTAGAAGTACTAGTATATATTGATCGGAAGAAATAACTTAAAGAGGTAAGGTGACTATTTAATCATTCGTCTTTTAGAGATATAGTAGTTTGAAAATTAAATGAAGTTTTTTTTTGGTAACTCATAAAGTACTTTTATTTAATAGACATTAAAATTTTTTGGTCATAAATGAAAGGTTGGTTCAATTGAGGAGGTTTATCCTTTGGCCACGTTACCGTGTTAGATCACTTTAGCAATAATTCTCTTAGATAAAGGTGTATAAGAACATGGAGATCAAATCTTTTGTGTTCATATCCCTGTGTCAACCCTGTTCCAAACGATCTCATCTACACAAATACGTGGGATCTTGAGAAATATGTAGATAGGATCGTCTGGAACAGAGTTGGTACAGGATTATGGGCACAGAAGATCTTGTTCCAAGAAAATTATAGGAATTTATTGTTCCTAGTAGTTATATTGGTCCTATGCTATCATTTAAAGCAAAAGGTATTTTGTAATTTTGACATATAAAATTAAGTTTTTATATTTCGTATGATTATATATTAATTAGCAATTTAATTTTATAGTTAAATTAATTAATTAATTATTATTATAAGTTTTTTAAATTCTTAAATTATAATTCTTAAGAGTTCGTACCTCATCCATCCTTATATCAAGCTAATAACATACAACAAACTTTACACCTTAGTTTTAAGGATAAGTCTTTTCTTACACTTCTAAATACATCATAGTTGTGGACAATGAGATAATTGGTATTGATAATTCTATTAGAAGTATCAACTAATGGGATTTGCTATTTTTTTAAAATACGTTTGCAAATAAGCATTTCTAAAAAAGAAACACATTTTATTATGAATAAGATTTATGTAAATATAGGATTGAAGTAACTTAAAACCCTACAATTTTTATATACCAAAAAAACAATTTTACAAGTGCTAGCTCCATTAGAGATTAAGCTATTTACAATATGTTTTAGACATTTTAGTAATTTAATTAAAATAAAACTTTAATTTTAATTAAACCTTAATTATAATAACAAATAATTCTAATTAAGATACCAATTATGCCCAAATAAGATTCAATATCTCATATTGATCCATATTCATTAAATATCTCATATTTAATCATAAAATATCTAAAACTTTACAATCAAACATAACTTGATAAAATATATTTGTTCTCTTCAACTAATTCTTTATGTTAAACTCGTTAAGTTCTCAAATATATTGCCAATGATTATAAATTATAATTATAATTCATAATCAGAATTAGATAAATTAAAACTCCTTTTAACTTATCTTTAATTCTCTAATTACACAATTTATAATTATAATTTTAGATTAACGTCTATCAACGCATCATGACCTTTCAAATATTTAAGAATGTCATAGTGATTTAGATTAACCTTTCCTTGCTTGATTTTTCTATATAATTCAATTATTTCATCATATAATGTTCCGATTAGACAGAGCAAGGAAATAATGTCTACTCATTTGAGTCAAATCATATTAGTTATCCGTCATTAGCAATCGATTAAATTAATAACATTTGTAAACTATTTACAAAAGATCATGCTACCTTGATTGAGAAATTTTCGACTCAATACTAATCGAGAACAGCGGAAAATTCTCCCTAACAGGGTATTTGGTTCAGTTACTGCAATAAATAAGGAATAAAATGATGATTATTTAATAATGGAATAAATGAGAAACGAAATAGAATGAGTATTATTTAGTTTGACTTATTCCTAAGAATTTCTGATGATGATGTGATGCGAATGTTTGGTTTAAAAGTATAAATTTAGAATGACAAATGAATATCTAACAAAAAAACCAAAATATCCAGGTAGTCTCCTCTAACTACATTCTTCTTCTTCTTCTTCTTCTTCTTATTATTATTATTATTATTATTATTCTTATCCTTATTATATTATTATTAATTTTACATATTATCATTAAATTTTAATTTTAATTAATTAATTATTATTATTGCTATTGTTATTGTTGTTATTGTAGCTAAGTAATTGTGTTAATTACTAAAAGATATTTTTGTCCAACATGTCCCTTATTTTATTCTCAATTACTTGGAATAAACTTATAATAGATAAAGATAGATGGGTGATGAGTTTACTTTTTTTCCCCCAAACTCAAGGAATAAGTAAGCCTTTAAATTATATATTTTGTATGTTTTCTTCAACCAAACAAGGGAATACCCTATTACTAGGAATAGACCAGAAATTGAATGATTATTCCAGTCAACCAAACACCACATTGAATTATATATTTTGTATGTTTTCTTCAATCAAACAAGGAAATAACTTATTATCAAGAATGGAATGGTTATTCCAGTCAACCAAACACCTCGTTGGATTATATATGTTGTATGTTTTCTTCGACCAAACAAGGAAATAACCTATTACTAGGAATAGACTAAGAATGAAATGTTGATTTCTGTAATTACTTTAGGGCGATAAATTCTATCTTGATTACACAATTACTTCCATATAGTTCATGCTATATCTAATAACTATCGATTAAAGGACTCATGATTAAATACGTTATAAGTAGTATCAAAATATAACAATCATACGAAAACTTTGGTGACCTAAAATTAAAAGACCACTTATATAATTATCACAATAAAATGTCTGAATCACTGACTAGACAATCCAAATCTTATATGGGTCTGAATTATTGATGGCCCAAATATGACATAAGGTCACTTTCATGAAACTCTCCGTTTTGTATGTTACCATTCTACTAGTACTGTCTGAATAGGACTATAATATTAGGAAGGTAAAAAGTCCAAACTTAATGATTCTAACCAGGGAAGATCTTTGTGTGCTTGGCTATTTAGAAGTCAATGAATTTAATCCAAATTAATTAAATTTTAGTTTGTGTTTTTCTTTTTTAATTTTCAAATACAGTTTGACCGACTTAAAACTCAAATATGTCAACTACAAGCATCATCATTTTAAACAAAACGATATTGTTTTTATAATATGTTAAGTATAAACATCAAACTTAAAACTCAAATATGTCAACTACAAACATCACCCCTTTAAACAAAACGATATTGTTTTTATAATATGTTAAGTATAAACATCTTTGTTTTTAACAAAACGACATTGTTTTTTCAATAATATTAAATTAAAATAAAAAACAATCAAATTTAGTCTAAATAGTAATCTCATGGATGGACTGCATTATTTTTCATATTTATTTTTATTATATTTTCTTTCATTTTTTAATTATATCTATTTATTTTTTAATAAATTAAATAACAAAAGTGGAACCCTTCCCAATACCCATTTTAAGGGATTAATAAATTATTCCCTTAAATTCAAACATAAACTCAAGTTTAAGTGCGACTCGAAATCCAATTAACTTGAATTTAGCCTATTAACTTCAGGTCAGGTTGAATTGGACCGGCCCTATGCCTTTTTGTCAATATTGACAGAGATGAACTTATTCTATAAATTCCTTAACATAGAAATGCCCAAAATGATTTACTCTTAAAGATCACACCAATTACAACTCAATAAAAGAAGCCGACTGTTCATAATACATTTCCCTGCATTGAAGAAATAATAAAACCCTCAATCTTATAGTATACTTATTGAAGGCCTAGAACACTTAGCATACCATGTAAATGAATAAGCTTTCTTCACCATCAAGGTCTAGCTTGAGTCGCCTGTAAAGGAATTCTGCAGCAACATTTTCCATTCACCGAGGTCGGTAAACGGTAATAGGCCACAGCACACCGGTAGGAGCAGCAGCATAGTAGAGTTGAATAGAATGCGTCGAAACCAATATGGACATCTTGCATTCTGTTTCATCGTCCCTTCTGAAACAGAAACTGGACCATACAGTATACGGAACAAAATGGATGTATTCGCAATCGACAAGAAGTGAATGAGACAGAAAGCTTCCCAGTATATCACCCACTTGAATCCATTCCCCCCCAACATGTCAACGCACAGTTTGCCAGTATAACCGCAGATAACTGCTAACAGTAATAGGATGAGCGTTACTGGCATAATCCGTTGCGATGTTGCCGTACGCATAGAAAGAAAGTAAACAATTGTAAGAATCATCAAGATGCTGGAAATTATTCGGCTCCAAACTTGAGCTTGACACCATAAAATATTCCACCATGTGTTAAAAGTTGAAACTTTTCTAGGGATCCACCAAGAATTGAGCTCCTGAAATAGATTATAGAGACAAAAATATCACTCAAATAGATCATGCAGTTCAAGCTAAAACAGAAAAACATAACCCCCTTAGAAAATCTTAACTAGGTCCTCCTCCCCCGATACAAGCTGGACGAGATCCAAAGGTCAAAATAATGTCAGTTTTAACAGTGTTATCCACGCAATATTCTCGGAGGAAGAACACCGTAAGGTACCGGTGCATGAAGAAAAGCAAATGTAATGCACCCATCACACTGAAAAAATTACAGATTACGCACACATCTTGAACCACCAAATGAAATGAAAATATAGCTAGAAGAGTTGGACCTTGCCTCGTGAATAGAATTGCATGATACGATAGCTTCGGTGATCCTTTTGTAGGAATAAACGTAGGTAGCATAGGAAAAGGCAAACAACATGATGATTAACCCGGCAGCAAGAAAGTCGATGCACTTTTTAAGCAGCTCATCATGCTTTGAGTCTTCTAATTGATTCTTGAACTTTTCTTTCTTAAATGATGCCTTCGATATGTCCACTGCTAATTTCGATCTTCCTATATCATTTGAATCATAGTGAAGTGCCAGTTCTTCCTTTTTTAATCTCAAATTTTCCATCGCAATACAATTCTCCCATGCCTTCAGGTCATTAGAACGAGCTTGCTCCATGACATATTTGTCCATAGTGCTCAGCTGGCTAGATAATCCAAATATCGAGCTTGAAGCACAAGCTACCGTTAATTGCCTATGCAGGGCAACTTCTCGATTCAAGCTATCTGTACAAATACTCTCTTCTTGCTCTTCACGTAGGTGCATTTTGTCCTCATTCGGAACATTAGACAAACCTGCTCTTGAGCTACAACCTTCGCCATCAGAACTGCTAGCATAGTCGACTCTTTTATTTGCATTAGGACCAGAATTTCCAACATTGAGCTGATTTAAGCCACTTTCTCTTCTATTAGCACCCCATTCATTTATCAACCTAAGAGTCCTCAAGGTGCTCCCAAATGATTTCTTAAAATTCCTTGCGAAAAAATCAAAGTCATCAACAAAAACCTGTCACAAAAAGGTACAACAAGAGAGGATAATATATCATGTTGGCAATTTGAACTAGTTCACGGTACATAAGAACTACACGAGGAGACTTAACTTGTAAAATCAGAGTCAACAGAGGAGTTAGCAATTAAGGTCTTGCTTACATTGGCTAAAGATTCTTTGACAGCAGATGTACAGATCTGCAAGCGAATATATATTTTAAGTCAATACCACGCATTAAACTCTTCAGAATAAAATCGTAGAAGTAATACTGACAAACTGAATATTGGTGCTGTGCACTAAAGATGCTCATGGACAAAGCTATTGCATCCACCAAAGGCAAACAAAGACGTTCAAGCAGATACAGTGCAATATATGCTATTCTCGTAAGCAGATAGGCTACATACGTACCCTTGAAAGATGATCAACTGACATGTTCTCATATACACCATCTTTCCTCTCCAGCACCTACACTGACAAAGCACAAGTGCTTAATAACAATAAACAGCTATTGTTGGCCAGTAGATCACATGTACAAATTAAGATGCAGGAAAACCAATATATGTTCTTAATATGGAGGATCATACCAAACTACAAAGAGAATGGATCGACTGTAGTATACTAGTCTAGTACTCTGCTTTGCACCAGATCAAGAGTTACACACTTTGAAATGACAGGCAAATTTTAGTGAGATGCATGGCAACTGTCTCTCTTTCATAAAAAATTTTAATGAAAAATATGGAAACCAACTAACATTGTACAGACTTGTTTCACCAGTTTAACAACATTAACATGTCAAAGAATAGAACAGATAGTAGATTGACAAATTCAAGTCTTTATCTTTGAAAACTTTCACAGGTAAACATAAACCGTAAAACAAAAGCAATGACAAATAACAGAGCGCAAAGAATAAAAGAAAAGGCCAAGAATTTCCCACCCAAACAATGTGAATCAACGAACCTAATACAAACCATACATAAGAATCCTAAACAATATGCATCGAATATCCAAAATCAAGCTTAAAGAAACAATCTTTACTTCAGAGCAAACGTCAAGATTCAAATTTGAACAAACCTGAGCAATAACAGCAGCAAAAGACATTCCGAGAGGAAGGGCAAAGGCCTCCATATACCCATCTCGGATGGTACTCCCTGTGCGCCGCCGAGCCGGAGCAAAAACCACCCTAAGGTTTCTGAGTTTGAATCCACCACCGCCTTTACTTCTACTGGTAGAACTAAAAGCACAAGAAGAAGACGAGGAAGACGCTGTTGATGCTGACGCAGCCGCAGTCACATCTTTCAAGACTTCCTTTTTCTTCTTCCTAATAATTGCCTTCGGCTCCGAAGGCTGATTGTGGACAGTTGGATTTGAACCGCCTTCGGCGGATGCGTTGAGGTCGCCGTTAATATCCATGAAGAGAAACAGGGGAGGCTCAGCTGTTTTAATATCCTCCTCCCTCGATACAAGCTGGACGAGATCCAAATACTGTAGGTTTTAACAGTATGCGTCTACAGGGTAAGCAACGAAATTCTAAAATTCTAAAAGATGGAAGAATGGTAAAGTGAATTCCACTAGGTCCTACATAAAAAGGAGAGAACAGAATCATGATAAAGAATGGTAGTAGTATAGAGTGTAAATGATCAACTTTTGTTTCTAAGTTCATTTTCCTAATGTCTCTCTACGCCTACAATTTGTCTACGTAGCTCTTCATGCCTTGAGTCTTCTCGATTCAAGCTATCTGTACAAATACATTGCGGAAGGGAAGGCGCGCAAGCTATATCATTGTGAAAAAATCTTGCCGTTTTTTGAGTTGGCTGTTTTATCCGTTGAATCTTGAGAGCGGCGACGAAGGACATGTCGTTTCATTTAAAACTAGTTTTAAACCCCGTGCAAAGCATCTAAATGGTGTAATAATAACGTGGAATATGTCTTGATTAGTCTATATTTGATATCTATATTATATGTATTTTTTTTAACAAAAGTTTATAAGAAAGAGCTTTTCTAAAAAATTTAAAACTAAAAACTAAAAAAAATAAAAATAAAAATTTAAAGATTATTTTTTTAAAAAAATTGATAAATTACAAGAGATTTTATGTCTTTTATCCTTCTTTTTAATCTTATTCTTATTAATTTATTCTCCTGTTATTAATAAAATAAAAAGTTAAGTCTTGTTTCCTAGATGTCAATACGTTAGTTATATTTTACATGGATTGACTCATCAAATAAGTACATAGTCGTAAGTTACTAGTGACGAAGATGATAATGCATTGTTAGATGTGTACAAACAGCAGAGAAGGAGAAGAAAATTGTGTCTCTTTTAGTTATAATACTGTAGCTTTTATAGCCAAATGCAACAGATATGCTAAGCTAAAAGTAAGGGAAAAAGATCTCAACAGATTAGGTATACACAAAGAATCAAGGAATTAAATATACACAGTATCAGGAAGATATCAGCTGCTGATATCGTAACAAAGTCTGCACATATCTGCTGATATCTTAACATGCCCCCTCAAGCTGAAGACGGAGAAGGCTGAAGACGAAGCTTGTCACGATGGCGCAAAAACAGACGAGAGCCTAAAGGTTTGGTCATTATGTCAGCAATCTGATCTTGGCCTGATATAAATTTAATCTGAACCTTTTTGCGTTGTACTTGGTCTCGCACAAAATGAAAATCTAGTTCAATATGCTTCGTTCGAGCATGAAAAACTGGATTTGATGTCAAGTAAATTGCCCCAATGTTATCACACCACAGGGTTGCTGGTGAAACTTGATACCCAAGTTCGGACAGCAAGGACAAAAGCCACATAATCTCAGATGTAGCATGAGCAATAGAACGGTATTCACTTTCCGTTGAAGAGCGAGCGACAGTGGACTGTTTCTTGGATGACCATGATATTAAGTTATTCCCCAAATAAATTGCATAATCAGATGTTGATTTTCGATCATCAGGACAGCCAGCCCAGTCGCTATCCGAAAAACATTGCAAAGATATTGGAGAAGTATTAGAGAAGAAGAGACCCATAGAAGCAGTACCGTTGAGATAACGCAACAAACGTTTGGCTGCTATCCAGTGATCTTGTGTTGGTTGATGCATGAATTGCGCAAGTTTGTTAACTGTGAAGGACACATCTGGTCTAGTGAGAGTAACATATTGGAGAGAACCAACCAGGTGTCGAAATTGTTCTCCATTAGACATGAGTTCACCATCATGCTTGGATAGTGGCGGAGTGGTAGCCATAGGAGTCAAGGTGGCCTTGCTGTCAGTCATGTTAAATTGATGTAATAAATCACGGACATATTTCTGCTGTGATAGCACAATTCCAGAGGATGTCGGAAGCACTTCAATGCCCAGAAAATAATGCAACTTGCCAAGGTCTCTAACTGGAAACGCAGACTGTAAGGCTTGCAAAAAAAATTCTAACTTGCTAGAATCAGAGCATGTAAGCAGAATATCATCAACATAGATTAAAATGAAGCATTTAATATTGCCCTCCCTGTAAATGAATAAGGAAGTGCCTGCCTTGGAAGCTTGAAACCCAATATGTAACAAAAAATTACTCAATCATTGAAACCAAGCACGCGGTGCCTGTCGGAGCCCATACAGAGATTTTTGCAACTTACAAACATAATCCGGATGATTGGAATCAATGAACCCTGGTGGCTGAGCCATATATATATCTTCCTCAAGGTATCCATGCAAGAACGCATTTGATATATCCAGTTGCCTAATCGGCCATTTAAACACAGTAGCAAGAGACAATACTGTGCGAATTGTTGTTGCTTTGACTACCGGACTAAAGGTCTCATTGTGATCAACACCAGGTTGCTGAGAGAAACCCTTTGCAACCAAACGAGCCTTATAGCGCTCAATATCTCCATTGGCTTTCTGTTTAATACGAAATAGCCATTTATTTTCCACAATGTTGGTATGTGGAGGGCGAGGAACCAACTGCCAGGTTTTATTTTGCAAGAGGGCATTAATTTCACTTTCCATGGCCTGCCTCCATTGAAGATGAGGCTGAGCTTGATTGTAGGTTTGAGGTTCATGAGACAAAAAATCAAGCTTGGTTGTACAGATTAAAGCATGTCGTCTTTGGCTAGTGGATGGTCGAAGCTGCATTATGTGAGTTCGTGTGGGGTTTTGTGGTAGAGTGTTTGGCGGAAAATGAGTGGAAAGGTCGACTACAAGGTCTATAGCTGGTGGATTTTGTGGATTGGTATATGGGACGATTTGGTTGGGAGGGGAAGAAGATGTATTGGATGTAGGGGTCTGATTGTCGTTGGATGTAGGTGCTGCTGAATGGTTTGGATGTGGCAAAGTGTTTGTCGTTGAGTTGGACTCTACATATAAATGTGTATTAGATAAAGTCGTACCTGATTCAACTAGAGTGCCCAAGTGATGCGGTATCTGATTTGTGATGGAAAGCCAGGGTGTAGTAGGTGGAGGCGGAACTATACCTGTAGACAATTGAGAACCAAGAAATGTGTTTGAATCAAACTTGACATGTCTAGCGAGATAAACACGCTTGGACGTGGGATCTAGACAACGATGAGCATGATGGGAAGGACTTGTTCCTAAGTAAATACACGGTATGGACCTAAATGAAAATTTGTGATTAGAATAGGGTCTAAGAAATGGATAGATGGTACAGCCAAAAGGTTGTTGGGCAAGATAATTTGGTGACGACTTATACAAACACATAAACGGACTATGATTTTGAAGAGTTGGTGACGGCATTATATTTATAGATTGAACACTATTTTCAGCAGCATAGTTCCAGTATTGTAAAGGTAATTTAGCATGAGAAAG
>JANKOD010000191.1:25332725-25349242 GCA_026284645.1 Erythroxylum acuminatum
TTTCTTATAAAAAGGTAGACAATTTTCTTACGAATCCAACGGTTCGAGAATCAGGTCATTTGGAGTTCGGATGACCACGATATGGTCAAAATAGTGGAAGGATTTAAATTAAAACAAAAATAAAATATAATAAAATAATAAAAAAAACAGCCCATACTGTTCATCATCCCCTACCTCCGAATTTTGCAGAATTTTTTTTTCTTTTCATCTATTTTACTATCCATTTAATCACTTCTAACTAGTTCATTAAGCTAGTTTAAAACTTACTAAAACTTCCAACCAACTCATAAACAATTTAAAACTTCAACTAACACTAATCCAAAACCTCCCAATTTCACTCTCTCACTACTGTATTTCCTGTCTCTTTCCTCTGATACTTTTCTTCTCATCTTTATCAACTCTTACACTTCATTAACTCATTCCAACCATTCTGACTATTTCTCAAACATTAATGCATATATACGAAAACAACATAGCATGTAATCTTTATAACAACATTACCGTATATATATATATATATAAATCATCTTTCTTTCTCCACTATATTACCTATCATTTTCTTTATCTTTACTTATACTCATTAAACCCATCAAACTCATTTAACTTATCAACCAACTCATTTAAAAGAGCATCACCAGTAATTACGAAAAACATCTGTGTATGCATATATATATTATACGGTAAAAACAGAATAGCTACTTTAGGTCTTAGTTTATTTAAACCAAGCATATAACAAGTAAAACAGAATACACATATATAACAAACAGAGCATATCATCCACAACGTTACTGCATAAGTATATATATATATATAGATATCCGAACACATTTATATGTATATTCTATATTTTCAAAACCATGCATGAACTTATATATATAAACACCATGAAAACAGTATAACCAAAACTACTATTCTAAAACTCATTGTTCCTTAACATGCAAAAACAACAGATTCATATGCTCATAACCACCGAAACTCTACTATTTATTTAGCACTATTTGAAAACCCATGCGTGCATATAGATATTGACTCTAAAAGAAAAACAGTATACTACTTACTTGTTTCAGCAAAAATTCGACAGTGAAAGGGAGAAGCTCAGTTTGTCTTAGGCGTAATAACTCTCTGCTTAAAACCAACCTCGTGGGTTGTTGCATGGAAGACACGTATCGTATACGTGTCTAATAAAATTAGCTAATGTCTTATTTACAAACCACCACATGTCTCTACCTTATGCCACGATCTACGCTGTCCATTATTTATTTATTAATATTTTATTAATAAAATATTCTTTTTAATAACCAAAAACATTGTTATGAATTCTTATGACAAACAAATACCCAAAATTTTCAGACAACTTCCGAAAATTCACCAAAATTTTGTCATAAAATAATGACTCTCAAAATAAATTTTCATCTCAAAATTAATTCACCAATAATTTCTAAAAAATATTTGAAGTATACAAAAATTACTAAAATTATAAAAATACTGTCCGAATCAATCCGAAGTTTCATTAAACCAATTTACCCGGAATATGCCATGAATGCATGCCATAATACTTATGCACAATTAAGCAAATATTTAATAAACAAATAACAAACATAATTCGTACTAACTTCCTTTAATATTCTAACCCCTAATTTGGGGCGCTACAGTTAACAAGTGTGTCTCATCAATATCCTTTGCCTTGCCTTAAACTTAAAATTGTTTTTCCCATGAACTTAAAGTTGGTTTCCATCACTAAAACTTACTATTAACATGTGTGTCTTATCAATATCTAAGAACCAAATACTAGTTGCAACATTGATGACACTAAAAAAAACTGTAAGTAATCTTTACTATTTTACCTTTTTTGGCATAGTTTTCTTGCTTCTCCTTTTTTCCAACAATTTCTTTTCATATGCTCATATTTTTCAATTATATCATTAGACATAGCTCTTACAATTTTTATGCTCCTTATACTGTTAAAAATCAATTTGCTTTTTAAAGGAAACTTATACCTTCATGCTAAGTTAATTTATATACCTCATATAAAGTTTCTCGTAAAAAATTAAACTGGTGCCACACTTTATATATGGAATCGTCAATATCAATAATAGCAAGTGTGCAACAATATGTCCGTGTGCATAGCAATTGTGGACTATGTGCTCATTTACGAACTTCTTAGACATCAAAGAACCTCATAAAGATATTTTATGGATGTCCAAAATGTGAGGTAAATTATAAGCATAATATCTTTTTTTACAAGGATTCTAACAAATAGATGATTATTTATGTTGTTTATTGTAAAGAAAGGAATATTGCAATTTCTTTAAGTCGTTTGAAGAGAAATTTACTCCATAAATTGTAGGCATCATAAATGCCTTAAAAGACAAGAACTTAACATGTAATGAACAAAAGGGAGATGTTAAACTTACTTAGAGAGATAGTACACATAGTTGAATATAGGGTTTAAGGCTATTGTCTTGGATTATGCCTAGTACAACAATTAGTATTTATATGTACAAGCAATGGGGATGATATTAACTATATTTAACCCTTTTCTAAATTTTGAAAAAAATGTATGACATTATGTATTAAATTAATAAAAGTGAGTAGTGATTTTATTTTATGCACATGTGTACAAAGATTTGGCTTTGCATTAAAATCAATTGACCAATAAAATGATTTTTTTGCACTTGGTGTTGTAATTACATACCCATAATTCAATCTATAAATTTAAAAGTAAACAATAAATTCAAAAGATCAATAAAACAATTTCTTACATTTAGTGCATTGCACTTGGTGCCTTTCACTTAATGTTATAATTACATACATTAAAAGAAACCAATGTGAGTCTATACAAAGGATCGTATGAATTATCTATGAATCATTACGTATGACAAAATAGTCTTTATGAGTTCTAAAAATAAAAAGGACCAGAAGTTATACATGTCATTTAATCCTAGTTCTTTTTGCTGGTCTAGCCTCTTCTCGTTCTCTTAACCATTTCAAAATGTTAAACCTTACCAACTTTGGTTACCTTCCTTTCTACTCCAAGTTCTTAAACAAGTTCCTTCCCTTTTTTTTTATGATGAATCTAGTACAATGCTTTCTTAAGAAGGCATCATCACTTAACCCTATATTTAATAAATAATATCAATTGCCGTTATTATATACATTATTACTTCAATATGAAAACATAAGTTTCCCATCTTTTCATTCATGGCACCTGACCCAGGTCTTAACATCTTACAATTTCTTAAGTTGTGTCTAGTTTGTTTACATTTCTTATGAGTTACATGGCCACCAATCAAGATTGGTTTATTCTATACATTCCTTACATATGCATTGAAACAGTTTATTGTGTTGTTTGATAACAAATCACTCTTGCATAGTAAATGAAGTGTATGTCTGACCATCTCCTCTTAAGAATATTTCCCAACAAATTATGGGCATCCTTGTTCGTGCTCTTGGTCTTAATCATCTACCACTTATAACCATGTTGTATGCAATCTAAAGCAATACTCCAAATCTGGTCCTTATAGATGGTTGCCATTTATACTTGCTTTATAAAGTAGCCCACAAAAGCATAAAGTAATAACGATAGTCAAAATGTTCATTACTTATGCTTAAATAGTTCTTGTAGATCTTACATCACATCATAAAGTTATGATCAGTAAGAAATAAGAGGAAATATGAAATTTACACTAACAATATTTCATTATATTATCTTTGTTCTATCACTCATGAACACCCATGATCGATCACTGCCAATATCATCAAGTAGGCATCCCAAAAACCATTTCTAGCTCTCTTTGTTCTCAACATGTACAACATCCAATCTAATGAAATATATTATCATTTGGATCCTTTCCAATAGTTGACAGCAGCTGGCCACCATAGTTTGTCTTCAAATGATATCCATCAATGCATATTATTGGTCTACAAGCATTAACAAACCTAGATTTTATTTGTTCAAGGCATACGTAGCATGAATCGAACACACCTTTAGGAGATCTAATGTATAATAAACTGCCCCTGTTGCATTCCACCACTGTCAAAAAGTACCCTTTCAACTTTTCATATTATGCCCCTTCATCTCTAACCAACAAATACAAGGCATATCTTTTAGCTCTATATGCTTCAATATCCATAATCTCTTGTTAGTAATCTCTTAAAACAATCCCATTTAACCTAGATATATGCCAACTAAGATAGTCTTTAATTTGTGATAAATACCTATGAGCAATCCACTGGTAATCAACTTTTTTACTATTAAATGATATCTAGCAAGAATGAGAGTCCTAGAATGCTTTAATTAAAAATGCATTTTTATCTTATGTATGACTTGCATATATTCTCCATCCCTATTTCTTCTTGCACATTGTAGTAACTCTTGGCCTTTTATTCTTTAAATAAAAATAGTCAAAGCCAATATGAATACTCTTATTCTTTAAAACCTTCCTAAATGTGTCAAAAGAATCAAATGGCACTCCTTGCTTCAAAACAACTCTTCCATCATCTAAACTAGAATAGCAATAAGTGTGGATATTTAGAATTCTTCTTCCTCTTCTTGTTAGAACTTCCTTTAGGCTACCAATATCATCATCATCAACATTAAGCTCATCATTACCTGAATCAATATTCTCAACATCAGTACACTGCTCACTCATAACAAGTGACTATCTTCTATAATACATCTATATATATCATTAGTAATATCTTCATTTGAATATGCTAAATCATTGATATCTATTGATTGGATTTTATGGTAGATAGGCCATCTGAATCATTTAATGCTTCATGTTCAACTTTAGCGGGTGCTAGAATCGATGTATCTTTGGATGTTGAAATTGATGTATCTATGGGTGCTGGAATCGGTGGATTTATGGCTTCAAATAAACATTCTTCCTCATCATCATCCCCAGTTACCTCAATTGGAATATCAACCTCAGGGTTAATAAGTTTGCTCAATTTCAAGTACTTCGCCTTAACTATAGACACCTCTATTATCTTCATTTTTCTCACTTTAGTTGCACCTATCAAGCTCCTTATACCATTGTCATTCTTCAGTGATTTGAAACTATCTTTAAAGGACTTATGTAGGAATTTATTAATAAAATCCCATGCTTCTCCATACCTTAACTTTTTAGCATTAAGCATAAAATTATCCAATGTAATCTCATCTACCTAGTAACCAAAACAATCTTTCTCTCCACCTTCATATACCATTTTTTTATTTAAATTTAAAGCACCCACCGTAGAAGTAGTCAAATTTAATTATCAAGTCTGAAGTACTTGTCTTTCCTTAAACAAATCCTACAACAAAAATAAATATCACAATATGTAATTTTAGTACTCAATATAAGCAAATTTACTATACTACTGACTTAATGTAATTATGCAAATGTTGCATGAATTCCTTCAATAGTTCACACAATTATTGAGTATGAGTGTGACATGTATTCAATTGAAGTAAGAATGAAAATTATAATCTTATGTTAGTGCAATTTTTGCTCTGATAAAATAAAGATATCCATACATGATTAATTTTGAAGACCTTAAACTTATGTCTAAACCAAACCCAACTATTTGTTGTACACCAAATAAGTTTAAAAATGAGCAGATTGGACTATTGGTTGGTTAGGGATTTGTCTATAATAGATGAGGTCAAGTCAAGTCAGGATCAAATAATTTGAGTTTCTAGCAAGTTTCAAATCGTCTGAAATATGATTGAACTTAGACTTGTACTACTTAAGTCAGGCACAATCAAGTTTCAGATCAAGCTCACAATATATTCCAAAAATATGTAAACATAATCGAGATTTTAAACTCAAGTAGATACATCAAACTCTAATTAGTACAAATTTTAAACATCATATTTTTTGATCACTTTCTAACATTAAATTTGGTGTTGAAAGCATTAGGTTTTCCTACATTTTTAACAAGTTAAACAGATTCGAATTAAAAAAATAAGAAAGAACAAACATAAGGTATAAATACATATAATATCTTATCTTGCCCTTCTACACCAGTACAATCTCAAAACAACTCAGATGCAAGCTTATATGGTATTTACCATCAAAAGCGAAAGTTCCCTCATGCTTTCTCTCACTACTGAAATTTTGAACATCTACAGGTCTGGTTTTTATTCTTTTCTTCTAGCTCCAACTTATCCCTTATATCTTATAACTATTCCTCAAGCACGACAGCATCACCAAAGTCAGTCTTTCTCTAACACAAAACAGAACACATATATATATATTTATGACAGAAAAGAGCATCACCGTACAAACCCATGTATATCGATATACACTATAAACATAGCATCGTGACTTACCTGTTTTAGATGGTCTTTCCAGTAGACTTGCTACTCGGTGAAGGCGATGAAGTATGAAGAATATAAATTACAGAAGCTATTTTTAATGAAGAACATCTGACCACGTGTGTCTCATGCACGTCTTATGTTCAAACCAGATGTTACTATGCATGTAAACCTCTTGCCATATTGCCATTCGTCCATTCATTTAATTATTATTATTTTCTTAATAAATTATTCTTTTTAAACAACCAAATACATTGTTATAATTCGTAAAACAAACAATTACCCAAAATTTCCAGAAAACTTCCTAAAATTCACCATAATTTCGTTATAAAATAATGACTCTCAAAATAAATTTTCAACTCAAAAATAATTCACCAACAATTTCTAAAAATATTTGAAGTATACAAAAATTACTAAAATTATATTAATACTGTCCGAACAATTCAGAAATCTCATTAAACCAATTTACCCGGAAAATGTCATGAATGCATGCCAAAATATTTATGCACAATTAAGCAAATATTCAATATGCAAATAACAAGCATAATTCGTACTAAATTTCGTTAATATTCTAACCCCTAATTTGGGGCGTTACAGTTATCGTCGGATTGAACTAGAAGTGGATTCCCTAGTGGTGCTTAATATGTTGTCCTCCTCGGCTCAAAGAACAATGTCACTCAATCCCTTAGTAATGGGTATTAACGAGTTGTTTATTCGGAACTGAGTTGTTGTACACCTTCACATTTATCGGGAGGGTAACCGATGTGCCGACTGGCTCGCCAACTTTGTCGAACAATTTGCCTTAGGGTTTACTACGTTAGAAACTACACCTACAGGGTGCCTCTCTATCCTTCTAGAGGATATGTTGGGAGGTTTGTCTCCCAAGCCTAGTCCTGTAATTTGTCTCGTGTTTTCTTTCTCTTTATTAAAAAAAGGGTAAGAAAGGGTTACAATTGTAATATTGTCGTTTATTGATTTATTACAACTATGATCTTACAACTTAATAAATTAATTCATAATTCATAATTTGTAATTTAATTTAATTGGTATTTTTAAGTTTTAGTGTATTTTAATTTTTTATTAAAAATAATTAATTATAATTAATAAGCATGTGCCACATCTAAAATTACCTCTTCTACTTCTTGTTTTTATCTCTTATTGTTTTATTTACTCGATTTCATAAAGTAAAAACATGATGCTACCTTATTATTTATATTGTAAGATATATGTAATTTGCTATAAATTAGTTATTAAAATAATTTGTGATACCTTTTATATTTTGAAATTATTGGATTTTGGGTCGATTTTTAACTTGAATGCATAATGTATTAAATTGAGAATAGTTTTATATTTACATTACTAATTGTAATTTATTTGAATGTAATAGAAAAAGTTGATGTAAATATTTTGAATGAAAACTACGAGTCCTTAGATAACGTTAAAGAATTTTGAACTTTTTACAATAACAAGACAACTTTTTTCACAAATACAAATACAATTTTAATTTTTATTATTATTTTAAGTTTTATATTAGACTCCAATTTAGTTTGAATTATTAGATTTGATTTATTATTAGTTCATTATATAATACAAGATATCGATGTATTTTTTATTTCAATAAAATATTTTATTTTTATATACACTTATAATTTTTATTTTTATATATTATATATCAGTTTAATAGCTGTTTAATACCGATTGAACCTTCAAACCTTAAACTTGTTATTTGACCGAATCGATGTCCGGTCTAGTTTTTAAAACGTTGATAAAGAGTTGAATTTTTAATCTCGTAAAATCTAATTAATGATAAGACAAATTAATATTCTAAAAATGGGGCTGAAAGTTAAACTACTAAGACAAGAAATTTAAAATTTAAAAGGTTCAATTAGTATCAAATTATTATAAAATTAGTTAAATATTGAATAATATTGAAGAATTTAAAATATGCTTGAAAAAGATTATCTCTAACAATGGAAAATTTTGAAATTTACTTTTAAAAAGGAATTATTAAATGAAATTTTATTTATTTATTTTAGTTAAAATTAATTGATTTATTCTAGTTTATAAGGATTTACTAATTTAAGAAAATCGATAAACTGATTGGTTTTTACTAACAGTATTTATTAAAGTAAGTCAAATTAGAAAGTTGAAACTAAACCAAGTAGTTAGTCGATTTAAGGCTTTTATAATTAAATCGATCGAACCGATTTAGTTTTCTAATTATTAAGACAAGTAATGAAGAATTTATGAGAGAGGAAAACCTTAAAGTTTGGTCAATGTAATTTGAAAATTTTAAAATTAGGTAAAAAATATACTATTATAAATTTTTAATATTTTAAATCATTCTAATTGAATATTAATTTAATTATTTCTCATTGTATAATAAAAAAACCATAAGGTTTAATTAGATAATTTTAGCTAATATAGAAATAAAAATTAATAACATCAAGATAGCATTATGTCATTATGAATTTGTATATAAAAATTATTTTATTAAATATATTTTAATAAATAATTTGTGTTGATTTTGATTATAGAAATTCATCTTTATTTTTATATTAAAGAAATGCATTATACTTTACATTTTAGGTATAAGAACTATACTTATATTAAGTATTCTTGAAATAATTAACTTTTTATTGATATTATTTACGTGTATTATAAAGATTTTGTCTGAGAAAATAAATTATTTTTTACTATGATGTAATTGAATTATATATAGACATTAAGTTTCATTCAAAATACCTTAAACAAGAGAATCTACTAAAGTTACATACTACACATTATTTATTAGTTAACGAATAAGTGACAAATAATTGCATTTTAACACTTAGGTTAATTAATTCATAAAAAACTTCAATCAATAAAATAAATTCTATTCGATTTATTTTAATAATTCTTATCATTGAAAATCAGTTAATTTTAGTAAATTAATAAGTTTTTTATAAATTAAAATAAATCAATTAATTTTAACAATCTTTTTAATTAAACTTTTAATTTTTTATAGGTAAGGACAATCTCTTTCAATCATATTTTAAATTTCTTAACTTATTTAATTTTTAGTCGGTTTTATGACAATCTAACACCGATTGAATCTTTTAAACATTAGATCTCTTATTTTACCGGTTTAACTTTCGGTCAAGCTTTTAAAACATTAATTTTTGCGATAGATCCTCGGGCTATTTTTATATGCAATCATATAAACAGTACATAAATCATGTTCTGGATTATTATACCGTTAAATTGAGCAATGTTTAATGAAAAATTAAAACCCTAATTGTAATTGGATTCTTAATATTATAAAATATCACAATGCGTTCAAACTTGTTTCTTCAATTGCAATCCATCCACAGCTTTACGTTGGTCCAAGTACACATTGAGAAAAGTATCACGCCAGAAACAGTACATTCCCGTTGCACAGTCGACTTTACAGTCTATACACAGAGTAGTCTACTAGCTACTACGAACTCTGTATGTACTTACTATGTCAAACATTCTATTCTTGTCTCGATTTGATCATTCAATGCTTCGGCCTACTTCACCTTGCACCGGAGAGTCATCGCTCATCATCACTTTCCGAACCAAACGGTAAAAGGCCTCATCAGTGAGTTTCGACAGGTTCTTGATTTCCATATGAGCGGCAGCCTATAATTACTAGTTATACGATAAAAAGGATGGAACATCTCTATGTATAAAGTTAAGAAGGAAAAGAACATTGTTAATAGTTATAACTGACCACCATGAGCAGTCCTAGTGTGACCTCGTCGACTTTCATGAACTCCTCCTCCCATTTCTTGAGCTCACGTTCGACTTCCACCTGCTTTTGGCAGTATTTCATCACCAACTCCATCGTATCGCTCTTGACAAACGGGATCACAATTACGCGGCTGCTGCTGTCGTCGTCGTCGGAGGAGGATTTGGACCGCGAGATCAATCGTTTCACCAGGTCCGACTGCGTCGCCACTTCTTCGCTCGCTGCGAACTCCACTTGATCGCAGGTCTTCAGAACTATCTTCCTCGATGAAGAAGACGCCATTGACGATGATTGTTTCAAGCTTTTTAGCTAACGCTGCAAAAAACTGAGAATTAACGCGAAGACGACGGTTACGGATCTGCGTATTTAAAGAACGGCGTGCAGTTATTGGACTTCCACATGTCAAACACTGACTGGACAATCGAAATCTTACACATTGGATGGAAAAAATTATATATGGGCCTGAGTTATGGATGGCCCAAATATAACATAAGGTTACTCTAATGAAACTCCCCGTTTTGCTCTACAATACTAGGATCGTAAGAAGTTAATGGTTCTAACTAGGGAAGATATTTGTGTCTAAGATTGATTGGCTACTTAGAAGTCAACAAGTTTGATCCAAATTAATTAGATTTATTTTCAAATATAGTTGGACCCAACTTTAAACTCTTCTAGTCGAAAAAGGAGGGAAACCGAAAGGGATACAAAATTGAAAGTAAATAAACATCATTCTATACTCGATCTCATTGACATATATATCATTATATGGAAGGTCGTATTCAATGAAAGTCATATGTCCAACTTAAAGGGAGGTTTCTTTCATATCTTTGAAGGTCTATTGAGGTCAAAAAGTCAAAATAAATAATTTTGTTAGCCTTATAAAAAAAGAAAAATAATTCTTGAGAACTCAGCTGCATATTACGTCTATGTATTGCATAAGGAAAAATTGCAAAATCTCATCAAATTTATCTTAATCGATTAATTAATATGTTAGTTAACCTAATAATTAAATTTAGTTTAAACATGATTAGACTTCAAGTTGTTTAAACTTGATTAAACTCTAATTTAGGGTCATTTTGGACTAATTCTCTGTTTATTTGGGTTTATACTAGTATAGCGATCTTTTCTAAGAAGAATTTTTCTACGAAACCAGTTGACTGTTTGACTGTTATTTAAAAAAAAACTTTTTGAAAAGACTGTTTGGTAACATAAAAATAAAAAGCACTTTTAATTTTAACTATATTTTATTTTGTAATAAAAATTATTTATGTATATAAATATTATTTAAAGTATATTAAACAATATTCAAAGCACAATATATTAATTATTATATAATTTTTCCATATGAAACATAAATGAAAATATATCTAACCGCTCCTTTATATGGATTATAACATAAGTAAAACTAATATAAAAAATAAATATTAAAATATATATAAAAAAATCAAATAATATTATATAATTCCCAAAATAAACGTGAAGATGAGTTTGTGGGTATTGTGGGAATTATGTGTAAAACATAAGGGCAAAAAAGACTAAAAAATAGGCTCATTAATTGAACTGAAAAATATACTAAAAAAGTGCTTTTTTGGGAAGCTTCAAATTTGTGCTTCTTAAAAAGCTGTATTTTAATTGCTAAAAAAGCTATATTTACTAAAAAGTGTTTTTTCATTTTACAGTCAAACACTCATTTTTCTTAGAAAAAGCTTTTAAGGTAGAAAAAATGCTTATTCACCCTCCAAAAGCTCAACCAAACAGACACTTAAGCTAAATTTGAAAATTTTTAACTTTGACTAATAAATAATTTTAAATTTTTCGAATAAACGAAGGAAATTAAGTTAAATTCACCCAATAAACTTAAGTTTAAATTCAAGCTTATAAAATTTTTTCAATCTCGAACTCAAACTTTGAACTCTATTCTATAGTTTTTATCGACATTTGAGAGTTTAGTGGTTGACAATGCATTAAGCTTGTTTCTATCTTGATAAATTGAATTTTGGCGATCCTAAAATAACATTATTTTAAAAGGTTGAATCGTTATAGCCGATTTCTTATTACTTTTGAAATCGGAACAAATCGAAAAAATGATCAAACAAAACTTATTTTATTGTATTCGAATTTCTCTACTTGCGCTCTCTCGATCGAGCCTGTCGTACAAGATTTGCCTAGTACGGAGTACCCGGTTGACGTGATTTGTAGACTATTGCGTCAATTCAGAAATTTACCCAGTGTACATCCAAGGGATAACGGCTGCAGGTTCTTCCATTAAAAAAAAAACATATTTCTTTAAATTTGTGGTTGAAAAGAGCCCTTTTGAAACAACCGACTTTACTTTTAAAATGTTCAATTATTAAGTAAAGCTCACCACTCAGAACTATAACTTTATGAAAGCAGAGCTAAAAGACAATCATCCACTAATACTATTTATATGTAAAGAACAGAATTAACTAAAAACTATAATAATCAAATAGGGAATATCTCTACATGGTCCCTCCCTCCTAAAGGGTCCGTTCACATTAAAAGCTTTGCTTGCACCAACTTGTAAAGGATGGGTCGGGAGGAAAAGTTCACATTAAATTTTAAGAAAATATTGTATTTTATTACAAATTATTAATTAATGATATGTGTGAGACTATAAAATCATATAATGATCTTTCACATAATTGTTGTCTTATTATTAATTAAAATTATTAAAATTATAAAAAAACTATTATATAATCACAATAACTAATTTGTAGAGTATTAATTTATAAAAATGACCATGAACGATATAAGAGGGCACATAGGGATAACAAACACTCAAGGTACATGATGTTGTTATACCACATGAATCGAAAAAAGCCCTTGTCCCAGGCTCGTGTCAAAGGAGCTGCATCGTAAGTTTTCAACTTATATACCAATCAAGTGAATTACAAAACAAGTTTTCATAAGAGGTCAAAGATATACAAAGATTGACCGTAGCTTAGATTTCAAACATGCTTAGCCGATACATAAGCCCTTCTTCTCTTTAAGGGTGACAATTCTCAAAGTCTGCGTTTTAGAAATCTAAACTAACCAATCTTTTTTTTTTTTTTTGGTATAACTTAGACCTCAAACATGATATACTCGGCAACAAAAAATTCTCTTTAACTAATTAAAAATGACAATCAAGCTAAGGTCTCCTAAATTACAAGTTTGATTGGATCTAGATAAGAACTCGAGCCTAAGCTTAGGCTCAAGCTTCTTTAGACTTGAAAGATATCCGAAAAGTTCTTGTTAAGTTACTAATCTCTCTCTCTTTTTTCCCTTAAGATTTGACAATTACTCCAACAAGAATCTTCCTCTTTCTGTGTCTTATCACAAAGGAAAGAAGATTCCTTTTGCTTTTGCCTCTCATATATTCTTCCTCCATCCACAAAACAAATGTCACCTTACCTGTACATTGATTCTTCACTTGTACTCTTTCCACCAAACATCCCTGTCATCTCCCATATTAATTGTTCCTCCATTCTCTGTCTCTTCCTCTCTCCGTTCCCTAATGGCTCAAGAATTAGAGGTATGTTCTTTGCATTCCAATACCTGGTGAGACCAGATATATAAATACATACTTTCTGCAGAAATGAACCTTAACATGGCATGACTTAGTTTGAGCATCAGAGTTGAGTTTGTTTCTATAACCATTCATGAGTGGCTTTCCTTCTCAAAGTGCAGAATCCTCGAGTCACCGAGATACAAGTCCGGATGGACTGCAACGGGTGTGTGCAGAAGATCAAG
This sequence comes from Erythroxylum acuminatum, assembly GCA_026284645.1. Classification (NCBI taxonomy): domain Eukaryota; kingdom Viridiplantae; phylum Streptophyta; class Magnoliopsida; order Malpighiales; family Erythroxylaceae; genus Erythroxylum; species Erythroxylum acuminatum. The sequence continues at coordinate 25,346,537 of JANKOD010000191.1, forward strand.
AAGGCACTGCATGGCGTTGATGGTAAGATGGTAATATGTCTGACAAATTCTTGTTAGTGTTGTTCTTCAAGAATCATCATCATCGTCCGGGGATTCACCATTTCTGATGTAGATTAATGTTGCAAGTTGCTCAGGTATATCTCATATATATGTTGATCTTCCCCAACAAAAGTTGACAATAACCGGATGGGCAGATCCAGAGAAAATTGTCAGAGCCATTAGGAAAACTAGGAAGATGGCCATTATCTGTTCTCACTCAGAATCAACAGAGCCTCCTGCTGCTCAGCCATTGGAACAATGTCAACAACAACCTGAAGGTGGTTCTTCGCCACCATCAGCCTCTGATACTGCCAACCCTCTTCCAGAAGAAGCAACAGCCGCTGAACCACCAGCAGCACCGCCAAAAGATCCACCATCGGAAGAGAAACCATCACCAACACCTCCTACGCAAGATACTAATGCAAGCCAACCTAATCCACGAGCCTCTGTACCCAGAGATGAGGGAGAAGTTCATACCATATACCACCACCCTCCGGCACCAGATTATGACAACTATAGACGTCGACCCAAAGATCAAGGAGAAGTTCACATCAAATACCAACACCATCAGGCAACAGATTATGACAACCATAGATATGGCTATGGAGACAATTACACAGGTCACTGGAATAGATATGGCGGTAACGGATCAAGATTTTCACCAGAGCCAATACAGCCAATCCATGTCACACAAAGCTACAACACATATCGGCCATCTCCATATGTTACTAGTTACGAGTATATACAGTCGCCACCGCCACGACCAACATTTTATAGCACCAGGATGGACCATTACAATGATGAGTATCAAGAGAATAATCAAAACGGAAACATCACATCTATGTTCAGTGATGAAAATCCAAATGCATGCAGGATAGTGTAAAAAGGGTCAGGCAGGGAGAAAATGATGAGAGGAGGGACTCTTGTTTCGTGTCGAGGAAATACAGAAATCAATTAATTGTCAAACAGAAGAATAACAGAATTCTGATGGCTGCAATATTTCCTAACAAGCTTGTGAAAACGTTGATCCACGATAGAACTAGATTCTAAACTTGTATGGGCAGTAAGAATCAATTCCCTGCATTCCATTTCCAAGGCACTGCTCCTCTAGACTTCCTTTTTGCTATATGAATTTTGGTAGAAGAATCATATAAAGAACTAAGCTTGTGCTACAAATGGATGCATTTAAAATTGTGTTTTGCCATGTCAAAAAATAGGATTTAATTTATTATCAAATTTCTGTTGGTTCTCTGTCAAAACCAATTTTGCCAGTAGCCTAACTAAAGACGAAGCCTCTTGCAATAAAGCAAATATAATTTAGGATAATTCATAGGTGAACTCAAAAAGGACAAGTAATATTATAGATTTTCATAAAAGAATTACCAAGAAAATGGTCAAACAAATCACCTAGATCAGTCCTATTTACAATGTATACTTAAATTCTCAACGCGAACATATAATGGTAGGATTTCCAACCATAGACTTCCAAAAAGTGCTACAGGTAGGGATTCTTTTGAAAACTTTATAAACAACTATTAGTGTTAGGACAAAGGCGATGTAGGACAAATAGAAGAATTATGAACTAGTACTTAAAAGCACAAAATTAGGAAGTGTGGTGGTATTAGGCTGCTGGAATATTAGGTTTCAAGGTTGAATTTTGGCTATGAATGCAGAATTTTCAGATTTTGTAGAGCTGGAAATTTAAGGTTTGATTGCTGGAATTTTAGGCTTAGGATTTTAGGGTTTAAGATGGTTGGAACATATTTAGGTTAGGGTTGCTGGAATTTGGTGAAGAACACAAAGAATGGATTGTAGTAGGATACTAGGAATCACTTTTAGGAGAAAGCATCACACCTAATAGAAAACTCAAGTTTGTAGAAAAATTCCAGATTACTTCTTATTAATGAAAGACCAAGTACATATATATAGTGTTCTTAGAATCCTTACTCTAGTAGGAAAAGGATTTCTAATTTAAATCCTAACATAATAGAAATTGTATAGGTCCTATTCAACTAGGATAACATATCTAAAACAGAATAACATAAAACTACTACTTCCTATCCAATAAGAAATCCTAATGCAATATGAATTTCAGCCTTTATCTTCAATTTCAATTCAATTCCCAATCTTCATCCCACCAAATTAAAGCTTGTGATTGATTAATCTTTCCTCTTTTATTTCTCTTATAGACTTTTAAGTTCTTTTGCATCAAAAGGTTTTCTGATAGCAGCTACATATCATATGAGAAGATGCTAACTACTGCAGAAGCACAGCTCAAGGTTTTCAGTTGTCATGTTACCCAAAAGATACAGAAATTTACCAACTACAAAATGTTGCCGTGTCCAACATTTTGGCAAGCAATACCTATTTCATATGACTAACATTACAGATTTACAGAGTCGTCATCATCATCACACTCAGTCCGAAGTCCCGCGATAAAACGAGGTCTGGAGAGGTTTGATAGTACGCAGCCTTACCCCTACATAGTAGAGAGGTTGTTTTCGATAGACCCACATGCAGATATGACAATAAAAGAGTGATGCAGGTTAAAGAGTAAATAAGTAAAACTGGCACGTTAAATCATTAAGTGAATAAAATCACAATAAATACATAACTAAATAAAAAATAAAATATAACTCGACTTTCAAAAAATATTTTAAAACTAAA